>CAUYTI010044201.1:0-28853 GCA_963575145.1 Galago senegalensis | reverse complement strand
CTCACAGCAACCTCCAACTCCTGGGCTCTAGCGAGTCTCCTGCCTCCGCCTCCCAAGTAGCTGGGACCACAGGCGCCCGCCACAACGCCCGGCTATTTTTTGGTTGCAGCCATCATTGTTGTTTGGCAGGTCCGGGCTGGGGATTCGAACCCGCCACCTCAGGTGTACGTGGCTGGCGCCTTAGCAGGTTGAGCTATAGGCGCCGAGCCAGTTGCAATGGTTTTTAAGTACTGAGTATACATATTCAAAATTGCCAGTCACTGGTAGGTTAAATTTCAGGCCATATAAATATTAAATATAAGTTTTTATGAGAAAAGCAAATAGTATACTGCCTCTAGTTCGACCTGTTTTTCATTAAGCATAGGAATCATTGAGTTGGTAATTTGGTTGTAATTTTGAATAATTATTTCTATAATTGAAATTATTTTTCCCCTCTGAAACTCAAGTTGGAACTTAATCACCAAATGTAGCAGTTCTGAGAAGTGGACCTCTAAGTGGTGATTGGGTCATAAGGACTCTGCCTTCATGAATGGATTAAATCCATGTGTGGATTAGTGGATTGATGGGTCTCATGGGAATGGGACTGGGGGCTTTATAAGAAGAAGCTCTTGTCTGTAATCCTAGCACTCTGGGAGGCTGAGGCAGGTCGATTGCTTGAGTGTTATGGTGGGCACCTATAGTCCCAGCTATTGGGAGGCTAAGGCAAGATAATCACTTGAGCCTAAAAGTTTGAGGTTGCTGTGAGCTATGATGCTATTGCACTCAACCCCAGGGTAACTGAGTGAGACTGTCTCAAAAAAAAAAAAAGAAGAAGAAGAAGACAACGACGAGATCTGAGCTAGCACGCTCAGCTGCCTCACCATGTGATGCCCTCCACCACTTCCAGACTGCTCAGAGTCCTCACCAGCAAGAAGGCCTTCAGCAGAATAGTCCCCATTACCTTAATTTCTCAGTCTCTAAACTGTAAAATAAATTATTTTTCTTTATAAATTACACAGTCAGGTATTCTGTTGTAAATAATAGGAAATGGACTAAGACAGTTATACTGAAGCCCGTGATACATAAGAACAATGAAATTTTTTTTGTGGATACCTTGTGATTTAAATGCAAAATCAAGTTACTACTTAGTGAATGTCAGCTGTGATTAAACTATTATAAAATTCATATGCTTTTCATCTTACAGGCTCAGGTTACAGGGAGCACATTGAATGGTAGGAAGGAAAAAATTCAGGCTGAGGAAGGTGATAAAGAAAAATGGGATTTCCTACAGTTTGCTGAAGCTTGGACTCCAACTGACAGTTCCGAAGAGCTAAGGAGGGAAGCTTTGTTCACTCACGTAAGAAACTATAACTTTATCATATTGTTTTAAATAGCAACTCTCAATTATTTATGCTGTTTAAAGGAGACTTCACATAAACCTGTAAAGTCTCTTGGGACCAAAATTAACATTAATAAGCTAGGTGCAGTGGCTCATGCCTTTGGAAGGCCCAGGCAGATGGATTGCCTGAGCTCACAGGTTCGAGACCAGCCTGAGCAAGAGTGAGGCCCTATCTCTAAAATAACTGGCATTGCAATAGGTACCTGTAGTCCCAGCTACTGGGGAGGCTAAGACAAGAGAATCGCATGAGCCCAAGAGTTTGAGGTCACTGTGAGCTATTACATCCAAACACTCTACTGAGAGTGACAAAGTGAGACTCTGTCTCCAAAAAAAAAAAAAAAAAATCAAAAATAAAAGCTAATTTTAACATTGTTTATTGTATTATATTTTGGTTTATCAAAAAATTACTAGAAAGCCTAGGTATTTAAAAAATACACAGGCGCGGCTTGGTGCCCATAGCACAGTGATTACGGCATCAGCCACATACACAGAGTCTGGTGGGTTTGAACCCAGCCCAAGCCAGCTAAAACAACAATGACAATTGCAACAAAAAAATAGCCTGGCGTTGTGGCAGGTGCCTGTAGTCCCAGCTACTTGGGAGGCTGAGGCAAGAGAATCGCTTGAGCCCAAGAGTTTGAGATTGCTGTGAGCTGTGATGCTACGGCACTCTACCAAGGGCAACAAAATGAGACTCTGTCTCAAAAAAAAAAAAAAGACTTGGCACCTGTAGCTCAGCGGCTAGGGCACAAGCCACATACACTAGAGCTGGTGGGTTCGAACCCAGTCCAGGGCTGCCAGACAACGACAACTACAACAACAACAAAAAATAACCGGGCATTGTGGCAGGTACCTATAGTCTCAGCTACTTAGGAGGCTGATGCAAGAGGATCGCTTAAGTACAAGAGTTTGAGGTTGCTGTGAGCTTTGACACTACAGCACTCTACTGAGGGCAACATAATGAGACTCTGTCTCAAGGAATATATATTATATATACAGGTGGGTACAGTGGCTCATGCCTATAATCCTAGCAGTTAGGGAGGTAAAGGTGCATGTATCACTTGAGCTCACAAGTTCGAGACCAGCCTGAGCCAGAGTGAGACCCCCATCTCTAAAAATAGCTGGGCATTGTGTCCAGTGCCATAGTCCCAGAGGCTGAAGCAAGAAAATCACTTGAGCCCAAGAGTTTGAGGTCGCTGTGAGCTCTGATGCCATGGCACTCTACCAAAGGTGACAGAGTGAGACTCTGTCTCAAAAAAAAAAAAAAAAAAAAAAAGAGCTAGTCAGGTGTCTGGCAGCCACCTGTAGCCCTAGCTACTCAAGAGGCTTCCCTGAGCCCAAGTGAGTGAGGTTTCTATATGCTAGAATGAGGCCATAGCACTCTACCCAGGGTGACAGAGTGAGACTGTGTTTCAAAAATAAATAAATAGGCTCAGCACCTGTGGCTCAAGTGGCTAAGGCGCCAGCCACATACACCTAAGGTGGCGAGTTCGAATCCAGCCTGGGCCTGCCAAACAACAATGATGGCTGCAACCAAAAAATAGCCAGGTGTTGTGGCGGGCGCCTGTGGTCCCAGCTACTTGGGAGGCAGAGGCAGGAGACTCGCTTGAGCCCAGGAGTTGGAGGTTGCTGTGAGCTATGATGCGACAGCACTCTACCCAGGGGAATAGCTTGAGGCTCTGTCTCAAAAAAATAAATAAATAAGTAAAAATAAGAATAACAAACATGTAAGTAAAACAGTGACTTGTGACTGTTTCTCTAAAATTCCCCAACTATTAAATAATGTTTACAAGTTCATTTCTAAGATAGTTATTAAAAATTTGAAATGCATTCTTTATTTTCTGTACATGTTCACCTTTTTTAAAATTTTGTCTGAAGAAAAATATATATCTTTACAACATTAAAAAAATTCACCTGGGGCGGTGCCTGTGGCTCAAAGGAGTAGGGCTCTGGCCCCATATGCCGGAGGTAGTGTGTTCAAACCCACCCCTGGCCAAAAAAAAAAAAATTCACCTGTATCAAATCTTATTTTCTTGATTACATGTGTGTCTTTCCTACTTTCATGTTAATCTTGTAGATTCCCCAGTACATATCTGTATATACATGCAGTTTGATAGAAATAATAATCTTAAACCCAAGAGTTTGAGGTTGCTGTGAGCTGTGACGCCATGCGCTCTACTGAGGGCAACAAAGTAAGACTCTATCTCAAAAAAAAAAAAAAAGAAATTGTAATCTTAGAACGTAGGGATCCTTTGTTTATTTTGCTTTCTTCTCCTTTGATGGTATTTGTTTGTTTATTGCTTGGCCAGAAAATGAAATGTGCTTCAACTGACTTTAGTTGGGTATACCTTCTCACCATTCTTTACACCCTCCCGCCTCAGGCATCTTAAGAAATGTTTGATTTGTTGAAAGGTCCTAAGGAAATTTAGTCTACTTATCAACATATTTTTCTTGTGAATGTTACCAGAATATCAGCATTTCCTAGGGCGGTTTTTCCATTTATACTGATTTCTTTCTGATCCTTTTTAAAAAGAATTTAAAAAAACATTTCCAATATTTAGCATTTTTAGGGCACCTCTAATTTTTGTCAACTAAACTTTACCATATTAACCAAACTTGCCTTTTGTCATCAAAAATTTGTTTAACTAGAAAGTTCGTAACAGTTCTAATTGGGTAGTTTTTAACAGCTTGTGGATATTTCTGTAGTGTCAGCATTTTAAGGAATGTTCATTTCATCTCTGTCCCAGCTCCCTGCTGCTGCAGCTGGAGGGAACTGGAGCAAAGAAGAGAGGTGTTCCACTGTGAAGAACAGATTGTGCATGTTAGCACATGACTCAGCTTAGCCTGTGAACCCCAGAGGGGGAGATCGCTGAGCAGAAAGTGAGACTGAAGGGCAAGGGGATAAACTTAGGGCAGGAGGAGCGTCAGGAGGCCCCAGCAGCCTGGCTCTTTAGTTCCCCATAGTCTTACTTCTGCCAATCCATCATATTTAAAATGCTGTAAAGGTTATAAATGATTTTTAGCAAACCAATGGATTTGGTAAATTTCAAAAATTGAACTTCAGTGAACTGGATTTCAGGTGAAATTGACTTCTAACCATATTGTTTACTGAGCAAATAAGGCACTTAACATATGGACTTTTGGCAAATTGTTTTTTTGTGAATTGAACTGGAGCCAAATATTAGTATAATTAGCATGGGAGCCTTATAGTTAGAAAAAGGAAGAGTAAAAGAATGAGAAAAAAATTCTTAGACAAAATATTTATATTGGTTTTAGTATCTCCTGCCTTTGTCCCCTGCTACCCTTTATAATCACATCTTTTCTTTTTTTATTTTTTTTTTTTTGAGACAATGTCTCAAGGTGTTGCCCTGGGTAGAATGCCATAGCATCACAGCTCATAGTAACCTCAAACTCTTGGGCTTAAGCGATTCTCTTACCTCAGCCTCCCAAGTAGCTGGAACTACAGGCTCCTGCCCCAACACCTGGTTATTTTTTTGTTGTTATACCAGTTGTCATTGTTGTTTAGTTGGCCTGGGCCAGGATCAAATCCGCCAGCCTTGGTGTATGTAGCTGGCGCCATAACCACTGCGCTGTGGGCACCGAGCCTTCTCTCTCTCTCTCTTTCTTTCTTTCTTTTTTTTTTTTTTCTTGAGACAGAGTTTTACTTTGTCACCCTGGGTAGAGTGCTCTGACATTATAGCTCACAGCAACCTCAAACACTTGGGCTCAGCTATTCATTTGCCTCAGCCTCCCAAGTAGCTGGGACTATAGGCACCTGCTACAATGCCTGGCTGTTTTTTAGAGGTGAGGTCTTACTTTTGTTCAGACTGGTCTTGAACTCATGAGCTCAAGCAATTCACCTGCCTCGGCCTCCCAGAGTGCTAGGATTATAGGTGTGAGCCACAATACCTGGTCAGACTTTCCTTCTCATTCTTCTGAAGCCCCCTTTCTTGTTCCTATTCAGGAGCTGTGGCATTCATGAAGCCTAAATCTCTCGTGCCCAGAATCTCTTGTTTCTGAACATGCTAAAAGACTGGTTTCTTGGGGCTAATGAATCTTAAATAGATATATATATAAACCAGGCTCTGGGGGCACAGGACAGAATAAATACATGCATAACTACCTGGTGAATTTGAAAGGTTTCCCTTAGGAAATTTCCGAGTTGGATTTTGAAGGATAAGTTCAAAGACTGTCAGTCCTATTTTAGGCAGAGGGAACACCAAAAGCATGCCTAAAAGCACAGTGATGTGAACATACACATATATCAGTTGTTCTGGGAATAGAAAGTCTATATGAATTTGTGAGCTTAAAAGTATACAAGAAGTGAATTAAAGAAGAGGAAGCCTAAAACTTTGGCACTAACTAGAATTGAAGAGGAGCTCACACATGCCATGCCCAGAAGTGTGACTTTATTCTGAAAGTGTGTAGTATCATCAGAAATTTTTAAGCAGATGAATGATGTGATCAGATTTCTATTTTTTTTCATTTTATTTTATTTTAAATTTATTGTTGGGGATTCATTGAGTGTACAAGAAACCAAGTTTTACTGATTGCATTTGTTAGGTAAAGTCCCTCTTACAATCGAGTCTTGCCCCCAAAGGTGTGGCACACACCAAGATCCCACCCTCTCCCCCTCCTTCCCTCTCTCTACTATTCCCTTCCCCACCCTTCCCTCCTTCTTCCTCTTTCTGCTCCCCCCTTCCCCTACCCCCACCGTGTCATTATCTTCATATCAAAACAGATTTCTACTTTCCAAAGATAATTTTAGCTATAATGTGGGAAAAGAATAAGAGGAAGATGAGACAATGTCTTAGAGGCAGCGATATTTGAGAAACAGATTATAGTCATACACTATATAATGACATTTCAGTCAACTTTGGACCACATATGCCATGATAATCCAATAGGATTATAATGGAGTTGAAAAAGTCCTATTGCTTAGTGACATTGTACTTGTCATCACATTATAGCTCAACGCATTACCTTTTCTGTGTTTAGTTATGTTTAGATATATAAATACTTAACCATTGAGTTACAGTTGCCTGTGGCATTCAGTATAGTAGCATGTGTGTCCAGATTTGTAGCCTGTGAGCAGTAGGCTATACCGTATAGCCTTGGTGTGTGGTAGGCTGTACCCTTTAGGACAGTGTAAGTACTCTCTATGATGTTCACAGGACAAAATCACTTAACAATGCATGATATGTTTCTCAGAACATATCTCCAGCATTAAGTGATGCATGTCTGTATTTCTGCCTACCCTCCCAGTTTCAGGGGATCTCTGTGTCCATTCCCTCTCTGGACTTTCTCCTACTGATTTTTCAGAGCCTGAACAGTTGGTTGGGCCAGTTTAAGGTGGGAGGTGGGCGGGTTACTGTTCCCCCAGGGGCATGCCTCTTCTGTGTTTCCTTCTGTACCTTGAGCAGAGGGAAGGAGCCTGACTTGCCAGGCCCTATGGCCTGTTCTGGTGCTGGATCTCTGGTATGAAGTAGGAAGTTCTATTTTGGCCTAGGGTTTTAGCTGAATTCTTTAATAAACCTTTTGCCAAAATTTTACTTCAAAACTATCAGACACTCACAGGTCTACAATTGCTATTATTATTATTTTTTTTTTTCTGAGACAGAGTCTCAAGCTGTCACTCTGGGTAGAGTGCCATGGCGTCGTCATAGCTCACAGCTACTTCCAACTCTTGGAATCAAGTGATCCTCTGGCCTCAGTTTTTTCTATTTTTAGTAGAGATGGGTCTCACTTTTTGCTTTGACTGGTCTTGAGCCATCTACCTGCCTTGGCCTCCCAAAGTGCTAGGATTACAGGCATGAGCCACTGTGCCAGCCTATTATTATTCTTTATTAGTATGTATAAAGCTTCTTTGTCAAGAATATCCATGGGGAATATCCATGGGGCACTATACCCATCCTGAACTCATTAACAGTGATAGTGCTAATAGAAAAGAAACAATTTCAGAGGTAGAATAACATGTGCAAAAAGAGTAGAAGTTGGCACAGCACTGGTAGCATGATAGTTACAGTGCCAGCCACATGCACCAAACATGGAGAGTTCAAGCCCGGCCCAGGCCACCTAAACAATAATGACAACTGCAACAAGAAAGTAGCCAGGCATGGTGGTGGGCACCTGTAGTCCCAGCTACTCGGGAGGCTAAGGCAAGAGAAACGCTTAAGCCCAAGAGTTTGAGGTTTCTGTGAGCTGTAATAGCTATAGCACTCTACCAAGGGCGACATAGTGAGACTCTGTCTCAAAAAAAAAAAAAAAGAGAGAGAAAGAGTAGAAGCGATAGAAGCAAGCATTTTGGAGAAGCACCACAGCCAAAGGCATTCAGGTATATAAGGAGAGGGAAACTGAAGCAGTGGCAAGAGATCCAGTTTAGTCTAAAACTAGTGGTTCCAAGCAGAGGACCTTATGGTTAATTTAGGTAAGCAGTGAGCGCCAAGAGATTGTGAGGGTGGGAGAGGTGCTGGCTTAAGAGCAGTTGAAGAGTTCACTCAGGATATTGTGACTTTGCAGTGTCTCTGAATTTCAGTTGATGTCTAAGAGGCATGTAAAGGTCAGGCCAAGAGCTTAAAAGAGCAATTATGGCACACAGGCACACACTAGATACTGGCTGATGAGTTTAACCTTGTGGGTTACATTCTAGTGATCTGTACGTTATATTACATAATATTTTGCTATACATTTCAATTGTCCTTATTGGAAGAGATATTTACATGTACTATTTTTGATGTCATTGTTAACAATAAGTAACATTTTCTTTTTTGCCAATTTGGTTTTTTTTAACCAGAGTGGTGTTTTGTTTATTTTGTTTCTCTTCTCTGTGCCTGCGGAGTCGATCACTATTTTATTCAACTATAGAGGAAGGAACATTTTAGAGAATCTGAAAAAAAGTTAGGCATTTCTTTTTTAGGATAATTTAAATTCCATTTCTTTAGTTAGAGGATTAAAACCCTGCTTCTGTCACTCTACATCCTTTGAAAACAGATTCTTTTTGGCTTGATTACAAATGTTAACAAGGGCTCTTTAGTTACAGCTCCAGTCATCAGTCGTCTATGGTACAGAAGAGCAGCATGATGTCCCAGTCATCCATTTGTAAAACCGGTTTATTAATTCTGTTAGGAATGGGAGCTAAATGACATGAGGTGATAATGCCGCCCTTTGATCAAAGTCTATTAAACCTGACATCAGTGCTTTTGTTGGTGGCCTGTGCTTCCCTGGAATAACACCAAGCTTTAAAGTGCTTTATTATTTTTTGTGAGTTTTACTATATTCCCTCCCCCCCTTCTTTAGTTCTAATAACTGACTTTTAATCCTATCATTCTGGCCAGGGGATTTGTCTCTAAAGACCATGGTGCAAAACAGAGCAAATAGATTAGGTCCCTGAACATTTTAGATAAAACTATGCATTTTGCTTTCTTAAGCATTTTGCAGGTTTTATTCCCAGCGTTTCCCACTGACCTGGGTCAGCTAAACAATGACAACTGCAACAAAAAATAGCTGGGCATTGTGGTGGGTGCCTGTAGTCCCCGCTACTTGGGAGGCTGAGGCAAGAGAATCACTTGAGCCCAAAAGTTTGAGGTTTCTGTGTGGTATGATGCCATGGCAATCAACTGAGAGTGACAAAGTGAGACTCTGTCTCAATAAATAAATAAAGAAAATGATTTCTTTTCCACCCACTCTTTTCTCTGGATTTTACATGCTAAATTCTTAATTTATTATTGCCCTAGTGGCATATTGTTTTAGAACAGCACCTGATTACCCAAATGCACTCCCACAGTGACAGAAATATAGGTCAATTTCAGATTACTGTCAGTCTCTGCTAACCTTTCCTCTCAACCTGCCTCTAGCACATAATGAGAATTTCTCAAATGCTATTTTCCAAAATTAGTCATTGCTTAAATAGTAAAAGAAATTCTTTTAAAAATAGCTTAAATAACTTAATTAAGAAGCTCAACTATAAAAGCTGTTATTTGAAGACCCTGAGAATTTTCCTCTTTTAGATGATTTCTTCAGTTTTCTTGTTTTGTTTTAGTGAGAAGGTTGTGTTTGTTTTAACAAATCTTAAACAATTTTTTTTTCATGGTGAGTAGAGAGGCTAGTGGTTCTCTAAACAAATTCTTTAAAATGTACAATGGGTCAAAAGATCCTGAAATTATTTAAACAGTATTCAGTGTATGTGACAGTAGCCTATTGTATATTTTATGTATATATTTATGCTGACCTCACTTTGTTTTTTTGGCTTCTCTTAAAAAAATGTTTTCAGAACTATATCTAAGGGCCAGACCCAGTGGCTCATGCCTGTAATCCTAACACTCTGGGAGGCCAAGGAGGGTGGATTGCCTGAGCTCACAGGTTTGAGACCAGCCTGAACCAGAGCAAGACCTCACCTCTAAAAAAAGAATCCGGGCATTTGGCAAGGATCTGTGGTCCCAGCAACTTGGAAGGCTGAGGCAAGAGGATCCCTTGAACCCAAGAGTTTGAGGTTGCTGTGAGTTATGATGCCATGACACTCTACTGAGAGCAACACTCTACTGAGTTATGATGCCATGAGCACTCTACTGTGAGACTGTCTCTCCCCCCCCCAAAAAAAAAATCTAGGACAGTGGTTCTCAACTTTCTTAATGCTGTGGCCCTTTAATACAGTTCCTGTGGGTCACGACCCACAGGTTGAGAACCGCTGATCAAGGAAGAGAGGCAATTGAAGGAGTGGGTAAGCACTAAATTGAAAACAAGCAGATTAAGAAAACTCCTTAATGGTGAAATCTTTAGCAGCCTTTTCCAGTCAGCTCCCTGTTAGCTGTCTCTGTGTCCTCTCTGGAGAAACTGACTATAGAAAATTTTACTGAGAACGAAAGGGATCTCCCAGCAAAACAGTGATCTCCCTATAGGGAAGTCTCCCATACAGAACCTCAGACAGCACTTTATTGTCTTATTGTTAAATATGTGTGGACAGTGAAACGCCATGAGGCACTGAGAAAAGTCTCTCCTAAGAGAAACAGAGATGAAAACAGACATAGTGTCCAAGCATGAAGTACAAAAGAAATAGAGATGAAATGAGCTAAAGAAAACTTGAAAATGGGACGGCACCTGTGGCTCAGCGGGTAGAGTGCTGGCCCCATATACCGAGGGTAGTGGGTTCAAACCTGGCCCTGGCCAAACTGCAACAAAAAATAGCTGGGCGTTGTGGTGGGCGCCTGTAGTCTCAGCTGCTCGGGAGGCTAAGGCATAAGAATTGCCTAACCCAAGAGCCGGAGGTTGCTGTGAGCTGTGACGCCACAGCGCTCTACCAAGGGTGACAATGTGAGACTCTGTCTCTAAAGAAAAAAAAGAAAAGGAAAGAAAACTTGAAAAAAAAAAAAACTACCATTAGTAGCTTCAGAGAAGTAAAGAAAATATTGTGCTCATGAAATAGCAATGAGAAAAAGAAAAAGTGAGAGAATAGGAACAAGCTTTTAGAAATTAAAACTGTAATATCAGAAATTAATAATTCAATAAGGAAGAAAAGAGAGATAATGAAGATCCCCCAGAAAGTATTACACATAAAAAGATGGAAAAAGAAAATAAAATCAGAGAATCTGTTCAGATGCTTTTTTCCTATAAGAGATTCAGAAAGCGGCTCGGCGCCTGTGGCTCAAGCAGCTAAGGCGCGCCAGCCACATACACCTAAGGTGGCAGGTTCGAATCCCCAGCCCGAGCCCACCAAACAATGATGGCTGCAACTAAAAAACGGCCAGGCGTTGTGGCGGGTGCCTGTGGTCCCAGCTACTTGGGAGGCGGAGGCAAGAGACTCGCTTTAGGAGTTGGAGGTTGCTATGAGCTGTGATGCCATGGCACTCTACCCAGGGGGATAGCTTGAGGCTCCCTCTCAAAAAAAAAAAAAATTCAGAAAGAGAAGGCAGAGGAATAAAAAGCAGTAAAATACCCTGAACTAAAGGATGGGAAGTTATCTGATTAAAGTACCTGCTGAATGAAGCCAGTAGGTAATCAAGTACACACTCACATAAGAGAAACACTCAACGCAATTCAAGGTGGGGAGGAAAATGAGGGAGCAGAGAAAGAGGGGAGGAGGAAGAGGGATGGGTGTGTTCCCACTTAAGGGGCACAATGTTAGGGTGTATGGCATACCTCTTGGGGGCAGGACACAATTATGAAAGAGACTCTACCTAACAAATGCAAACATTGTAACCTAATTCCTCGTACCCTCAATTAACCTGAAACAATTTTTTAAAAAGGTGCCTACCAAATGCTGGCTTTTGGCCCTAACCCTAGCCACTCAGGAGGCTGAAGTGGAGGCTGGACTTCAAAACCTGCCTGGGCAAGATCTCATCTCTTTAAAAAAATAACAATTAAAAAAAACCCCACCTACTGAGCACCTAGTATAATGATGTGGGTAACTCAGACACACACTAAAACCGCTCCCTACCCTTCTGATTTTTCCTTTTGTTTTTCTTCTAAATTTCTCTTCCTCGTTCTACCCTTAATGTTATTCCCCTGCCATCTATCATTGACTTTTACCTTTTCTTCTTGCTTGAACTACCTCCATGTGTCATGACATCCAGTTTCATGACTTTATGTATCAGTGGTTCCCAGATATTCAGTTGTCTCTTTCCCTTGGACTCCAGACCTACTTCTGGGAACCCTCTACTCTGGTACCCACCAGTTTTCTCATATATGTTTAAAAGTGAACTTATTTCCTTATATTTTCTGTTTCTGCCTTCTGATGAACCTACTTATCTTTTCTATTGTAGTAACTAAAAATATCACTTTAACATGTTACAAGTCAGAAATCTAGGAGTTGAGGATCACTTTGGGCCCCAACATCTTCCTCACCCCTCATGTTCAATCAACATGTCCTATCATATCTTAGTAATAGCCCCAGGTGTTCTGAATCCCCAGGCAACCCTTGGACATTTAAGGAAAAAATCTATAGCATGGAAAAGGTGAAGTGAAATATACTAATACAAAAGTAACACCAAAGATACTTTTTGAAAATTCTAATTAGTACTTTCAGATTTGAGATTATATTGCAAATACATAGTATAAATAAAATAAGAATATATGAAAAAAAAAAAAACAGGAAACAAGAAGGAACTTCTATTTAGAGATAGGGTCTTGCTGTCATGCCCAAGCTGGACTCAACTTCCTGGGCTCAAACAATCTTCCTACCCCAGCCTCTGGAGTAGCTGGGAATATAGTATGAGCCACCATGCCTGTCTCAGGAAGGAACTATCAAGTGTTTAAAATAGACTATAGAGAAGTTGAAAAAATGAGAAAACTCTAAGAGATTAGAAACCAAAAAGACAAGAAGGAAAACAATGAAAGTAAGAGATAAGACATAAATTTGTTGACCTAACATTCTGCTAACAGGAAACCCAGAACAAAAGAAAATGAAGATGAAGAACTTTCAAAGAATAATAGAAGATTTCAAGTTTAAGATAAAATTCAAAATTAATAGGTATCCTGGTATAAAATTATATTTTAAGAAGTATAAATATATAGAGATGTAGAATGTGGAATTCTGTAACACCAGAGATAGAAAGACAATCTAGTAAGTCTCCAAAATGCAGAAGTAGTTTGCAACGTACAAAGGAACAACACGGTCAGCATCATCAGATGTTGGAAGAAACAGAACAATGTCTTTAAGGATTTGAAAAGATTGTAAGCCTAGCAAAACTACTAAAGATGAGGACAAAATCACCTCATTTCCAGACGGACAAGGATGGAAAGTTTCCTCCCTTGTGAAAAAAGCAGGACTTAACTAAAAATAGCTGATAGAATTTGTTCACGTTTGGGGAACATTTGCTAGTATTTTCAAAATCCTGTAAGCTCTCTTTGCAGTTTTATGGTATGAAATACAACATTTTCTTTAACTGTTTAATTTCTTTTTGCTTTTACTTTCTTTTTTTTTTCTTTCTAAGACAACGTGTCACTTTGTCGCCCTTGGAAGAGTGCCGTGATGTTATAGCTCACAGAAACCCCTAACTCTTGGGCTCAAATGATCCTCTTGCTTCATCCTCCCAAATAGCTGGGACTATAGGTGCCTCCCACAATGCCTGGCTATTTTTAGAGCCCGGGTCTCACTCTTGCTGAGGCTGGTCTGAAACTCCTGAGCTCAGGCAGTCCACCCACCTCAGCCTTCCAGGGTGCTAAGATTATAGGTATGAGTCACCGTGCCCAGCCCCTTTTAACATTTTTTTTAAACATGCAAACTTTATCAGTCGTTAATCTCTCTGCTTTTCTCAGGAGGCTAAGGCAGGTGGGTCACCTGAGTTCTGGAGTTTGAGACCAACCTGAGCAAGAGTGAGATCCCATCTCTACTAAAATAGAAAAACAAAAAAACCTAGTTGGGCATTGTGGTGGGCGCCTGTAGTCCTATCTATTCAGGAGGCTGAGGCAAGAGTATAGATGGCTCAAACCTAAGTGTTTGAAGTTGTTGTGAGCAATGAAGAAGTCAGGGCACTCTCCCCAGGTCAACAGAGTGAGACTCTGACTCAAAAAAAGAAGCCACATTCAGTCCCCACTGTGGCAGCGCTGAGCCAGCTATGCATTTCCTCCATTCTCCATACCTGCTCTCCAGCTGCCTGCCTGCACCGCCACCTTGATGGAACAGGCCATTTCCTTCGCCAAGGACTTCCTGACAGGGGCATCCCTGCAGCCATCTCCAAGATGGCCATGGTCCAGATTGAGCAGGTCAAGCAGCTGCTGCAGGTGCAACTGGCCAACAAACAGATCGCAACCAACAAGCCATACAAGGGCATCCCCAGGGAGCAGGGCATGCTGTCCTTCTGGAGGGGCAACCTGGCCAATGTCGTTCACTGCTTCCCCACCAAAGCCCTGTCCTTTAAGGATAAGGACAGGCAGATTTTCCTGGGGGCTTGGACAAGTATACGCAATTCTATAGGTATTTCGTTGGCAACCCGGCCTCTGGAGGTGCACCTCCCTCTGCTTTGTGTACCTGCTAGATTTCTTCAGAACCACTTGGCCACCCACAAAGGTGGGAAAGTCGGGCATGACTCGGAGTTCAAGGGCCTGGGAGACCAGTGAACTTCACCTAGTGGGATGGGGTCCACGGCCTATATCCGGGCTTCAATGTCTCTGCAGGGCATCACCGTCTACCTGGCCACCTACTCAGGGTATACAACCTGGCCAAAGGTGTGCTCCCCAACCCCAAGAACACACACACTTTGGTCAGCTGGATAATAGCCCAGACCATGACAGCCATGGCTGGCATTGTCTCCTATCTCTTCAACACCATGAGGAGGAAGAGGATGCAGTCCTGTGCACAGGAGTTGACATCATGTACAAGGGCACCGTGGACGTTGGCGAAAGATCTTTAGGGACAAGGTAGACAGAGCCTTCTTCAAGGGAGCCTGGTCCAACGTCCTCAGGAGCATGGGGGGAGCCTTCATGCTGCTCCTGTATGACAAGCTCAAGAAGGTCATCTAAGGGCAGCTGCCCCCTCAGGGTATGGGGACCAGGAGAGCCACAGTAGAATCCCTAACTATCACAGACCAGCAACCTTTGAGAAATTCCAGTTGTCCCGGCCAGATCATGTAGAGGCCAGGGAGGCTCTGGAAAGGGGGCTCCAGATCATGTTGACCATTGATTATGGGGGAGAGGGATCCTGGCATCATGTGGGCCACTCAGACCTAAGGTCCAGACGCTTGTAGGATGTGTTGTGTTTAAGTATTTAAAAAGAAAAAAAAAAAAGAAAAGATTTTAATAACTTTGTGAACATTCTATTTATAGCTTGAGTGTGAAGGTATTTTTTCTAGTTTCTTGATTGACTTGAAATATTTACACAATTGGGCAGATAGGTTACACCAAGGGCAGATAGGTTATAAAGTGTGTGTGTGTGTGTGTGTGTGTGTGTGTATTTTTTGAGACAGAGTCTCACTATGTTGCCCTCAGTAGAGCGCTGTGGCATCACAGCTCACAGCAACCTCAAACGCTTAGGCTTAAGCCATTCTCTTGCCTCAGTCTCCCAAGGAACTGGGACTACAGGTGCCTGCCATAATGCCCAACAATTTTTTGGTTGCAATTGTTATTGTTTAGCTGGCCCAGGCCAGTTTGAACCCACCATCTTTTGTGTTTGTTGTTGTTGACATAACCACTGTTCTATGGGCGCTGAGCCTATGTTTTTATTATATAAATTCTCTAACCAATTTTACCTTTCTAAAGCTTTAGTTTCCTCATCTGAAATATGGAAATATTTTTAATTAATTAATTAATTAATTTCTTATAGCATAACTGTGTACATTAATGCAATCATGGGGTACAGTGTGCTATTTTCATACACATTTTGAAATACTCTCATCAAACTGGTTAACATAACCTTCATGTCATTTTCTTAGTTATTGAGTTAAAACATTCATACTCTGCTTTTAGAAAGATTCCCTTATAAGATAAACCATAGAGGTGACCCCACCAATCACCCTCTCTCCCCCCATCCACCCCCTCACATCCCCTTCCCACCCCCTTCCCATATTCTAAGGCTATAATTAGGTTATGACAACCTCTAGCTTTTGGGCTTAGGCGATTCTCTTGTCTCAGCCTCCCGAGTAGCTGGGACTACAGGCACCTGCCACAATGCCCAGCAATATTTTCGTTGCAGTTTGGCTGGAGCCAGGTTTGAACCTGCCACCCTCAGTATATGGGGCCAGCACCCTACTCCCTGAGCCATAGGTGCTGCCCTATCATTGCATTCTTAAGACCCAGTTGCTCCTGGCACAAGGATTAATACTGAGTATTTTATATTTACAAACATGAAAAATAGGAATTGTAGAACTATAAGTGTTTATTGCCCAAATAAAAAAATATATACAAGGAAGTAGTTTTATTTGAAGTTGTTTCCATTGAGAAAAATATTTTGCTCTTTACATAGGTTGAATAATTATCATAGCTAGATATGTTTAAAAAAATAACAGCCTTATTGATAACGTAATTCATAAACCATAAAATTCATCCTTTGAAAGTATCCCATTCAGTGGCTTTTAATATATTCACAGAGTTGTAGAATTATCACCACTAATTTTAGAATATTTTCATCACCCCAGAAAGAAGCCCTGTAACCACTTTCATTCACTCCCTCTCTCTCTTACCTTCCAACAACTGGCAACCACTAATCTACTTACTGTTTCTGTGCATTTGCCTAGAGAGACAAAGTCACAGACATTTTATACAGACGGAATCATATGGAAGGTGACCTTTCACTTGGCGTAATATTTCCAGGGTTCATCCACGTGGTTTTTGTTTGTTCTATTTTATGGTCAAGTAATATTTCCTTGCATGGATATAGTTGTTCATCAATTTGGGTTGTTCCCACTTTGGGGCTATTACAAATAATGTTTCTGTAAACATTTGTATATGTTTTGTGTAAACATGTTTTTAATTCTTTTGGGCATATAACTTGTAGTGGATAGGCATATTTAAAAAATAGGTAAATATTTTCTTAAATTTTACAGTGCATTATGTAGAAGGAGGAACTGTTATTCTGAGAATTGTTGATACACCTAATTTAAATTTTTGGAAGGTCAAGAAAAATTGTTAGATCATTTATGGTCAAATAATCTCTATAGTTGATTAATTAGGAAGAAAATGCCATGATTCTTTGTTCAGATCCCCCTGTATAATGATTAGTAAAAGGTGAAAGATTTGTTCATTTTCAGCAGGACAGAGCATGGCGCTGTACAATGCTTAGAAGAAAAAGTTCTCCCTTGGCATTTTGTAGTTTTTTGTTTTTGTTTTTTGAGTCAGAGTCTCACTTTGTCAACCCTGGTAGTCTGCTCTGGCGTCATAGCTCACGGCAACCTGAGACTCTTGGGCTCAAGTGATCCTCTTGCCTCAGCCTCTCAAGTAGCTGGGACTATAGGCTCCCACCACAATGCCCGCTACTTTTTCTATTTTTGTAGAGACAGGGGTGGGGAGGGTGGGGGGTGGTGTGTGTCTCACTCTTGCTCAGGCTGGTCTCCAACTCCTGAGCTTAGGCAGCCCATCCACCTTGGCCTCCTAGAGTACTAGGATTACATGTGTCAGCCACCTTGCCTTGCCTTGTAGTTTTAAATATTAACACTAGATGAAACTTGGTTAATTGGGAAAAGTTATTAAATCATGAGACAGTATATTATAATTAGGGAGGTATATATTAAAACTTGCTGCTTTTTTTTTTTTTTTTTTAGACAGAGTCTCAAGCTGTTGCCCTGGGTAGAGTGCTGTGGTGTCAGGGCTCACAGCAACCTCAAACTCTTGGGCTTAAACAATTCTCTTGCCTCAGCCTCCCAAGTGGCTGGGACTATAGGCATCCGCCATGCCTGGCTGTTTTTTTTTTGTTGTTGTTGTTATAGTTGTCGTTGTTTTAGCCGGCCCAGGCCGGTTGGTACCCTCCAGCCTTGGTGTATGTGACTGGCACCCTAACCACTGAGCTACGGGTGCTGCCCTTTTGCTGCCCTTTTTATTTTGAAGTAGTTTAGAGTAGTGATTCTGAGCATAAGCTTTGGGGTCAAACAAGGGTTAAATTCTGAGTGTAGTATTTATTAGCTCCATGACCTTGGACAAAGTGTTAAATTCTCTAACCCTCTTTTCCCTATCTATAAATGAAGAGTAGTGCCTGTCTGGGAAAGATGGCCTGACAATCAGAGACTTGTGGAGTGTATACCCAGGACCTAAGAATCTGCACTGACAAATGGTGGTGGGGATGGGTTTTCCCTGGTGATGACTTTGTTTTTATTTTTTATTTTTTTGGGATAGTCTCATTTTGTCACCCTCGGTAGAATGCTGTGGTGTCACAGCTCACAGCAACCTCGAACTCTTGGGCGTAAGGGATTCTCTTGCTTTGGCCTCCCAAGTAACTGGGATTATAGGCATTTGCCACAACACCCAGCTATTTTTTGGTTGTAGTTGTCACTGTTGTTTGGCAGGCCCGGGCTGGATTCAAACCCGACAGCTCCAGTGTATACGGTTGGTGCCTTAGCCACTGAGCTATATAAATGCTGAGCCTGTTTTTATCCTTTTTTTATAACAGATTTAGATACAGGGAGAACTCAAGTAGAAGGTATAGAATCCCATATACCTTTCACCATCTCTGCCCCAGCCCCTACAGTTCCCATTATTAACATCCTGCATTAGTGTGGTACCTTTGTTATAATTGATTAACCATTATTGATAAGTTTTTGTTGACTAAAGTCTGTTGTTTATATAAAGGTTTACACTGTGTTTTACAATTTTGTGGGTTTGAACAAATGTAAAATAATGTGTGTCCATCATGATAGCATCACATAGAATAGTTGTAATGTCCCTTGTGCTCAGCTCACTGTTCAGCTCACTCTTCCTTCCTGCGCCGTGCAGTGCTGATCTTTCTACTGTCCCCATTGTTTTGCCTTTCTAGAATCTATGATATACACGGCATTTTGTACATGCTTTACGTGGCATGTTGTGTGTAGCCTTTTCAGACTGGTTTCTTTCCCTTAGCAATATGCATTTAAGGTTCTTCCATGTCTTTGTATAGCTTGATAACTCACTTTTTATTGCTAAATAACATTCCATTGTCTGGATATACCATGGTGTACTTATTTATTCATCTACTGAAGGACATCTTGATTACCTCCAAGTTTTAGCAATTATGAGCACAGTTGCCATGAACTTTTTTTTTTTTTTTTGAGACAGATTGTCACTGTGTTGCACTTGGTAGGGTGCCATGGCATCACAGCTCACAGCAACCTCAAATTCTTGGGCTTAAGTGATTCTCTTGCCTCAGCCTTCCAGTAGCTAGGACTACAGGCACCTGCCACAATGCCCAGCTATTTTTGGTTGCAGTTGTCATCGTTAATCAGGCCTGGGCCAGGCTTGAACCCGTCAGCCTGGGTGTATGTAGTCGGTGCCCTACTCAATGAGCTATGGGCGCCAAGCCATGCCATGAACATTTATGTGCAAGTTTTTGTCTGGATGTAAATTTTCAACTTCTTTGGTTAAACACCAAGGAGATCAATTACAACAAAAATATTTAAATTTGTAAGAAACTTCCAAATTGTCTTCCAAAGTGGCTGTACCATTTATATTCCCACCAGCAAGTTTCTTTTGCTCCACATCCTCACCAGCATTTGTATTTTCAGTGTTTTGGATTTGGGCTGTTGTAATAGGTATATAGTAGTATCGCATTTTGATTTGCAGTTCACTAATGACCAGTGATATTGAACATCTTTTCATATGCTTCTTTGCCGTCTATATGTCATCTTTGGTGAGGTGTCTGTTCAGATCATTAGCTCATTTGAAAACTTGAGTTTATTATTGAGTTTTAAGAGTTCTTAGTATATTTAGGATGTAAGTCCTTTATCAAACATATGTTTTAGAAATATTTTCTTACTGACTTTGGCTTATGTCATTCTCTAATACCATTTTATATTGTTCTGTTCTGTTTAATTAAAAAACAAAATTTGTCATGAGGCACTAATTGATTTTACAGTCCACTAGTAGGTTATAGCCTGTGGTTTGAAATTCAGTGATTGTTCTACTTCATTAATATTCATATTCACCATATCAGGAAAGCAGCCATCATTTCAGGCAGTGATTCCTAACATTCATGGACAGTGGTGTCTTGTTGATACAACCTTTTTTTCTGCTCTATGTCTCAAGTAATCCTTATACTTTAGCCTCCCAAGTTGCTGGGACTACAGGTGCCTGCCACAAGACCTGGCTAATCTTTCTATTTTTAGTAGAGATGGGGTCTTACTCTTGTTCAAATTGAATGAATTTTGTATTTCTATAGATTCTTTCAAAATGCATGTGCTTTTATTTATTTTGTTTGTTTTAGAGACAGAGACTCACTTTATCGCCCTTGGTAGAGTGCTGTGGCGTCATAGCTCACAGCAACCTCCAACTTCTGGGCCTAGGTGATTCTCTTGCCTCAGCCTCCCAAGTAGCTGGGACTACAGGTGCTCACCACAACGCCCGGCTACTTTTTTTGCAGTTTGGCCAGGGCCGGGTTCAAACCCTCCACCCTCAGTATATGGGGTTGGCGCTCTACCCACTGAGCCACAGGCACCACCCCAAATGCATGTGCTTTTAAATACTGAAGGGTCTAAGTATATAAAGCGAAGCTGAGGTGTCTATTTTATATTCCTAGGAATAATGCATAACCAGATTCTACCAGTTCAAATGGCTGAGGAGGATTTTTATATGATAGAATTAATTAATTTATTTATTTATTAACTTTCTAGGGTCTTAGACTCAGAATCAATTTTATATATGTTTAACTCTATTTACAGGTCAGTAAATAGAAATCCAAAAAGGATAAATGACTTGACCGAGCCTATATATTAATTCTGCTGAGACTGAGGGGAACTTGAATCAAATGCCTTGATTCCTAAACTGGTGCTCTTTCCACTAACCCATGAAACTTTAAAAGCAACATGCTGAAAGAGAGAGAGAAGGTGCTCATTTTCTATGAATAATGTTTATCAATCTTTACATTATTTGAGAGCTAGGACAAACTGTAAGAGATCCTAAGTAAAGAAAGTTAAATGGGCATTGTAATTTTAGGCAAGTTTTCTTTGTGAGGATTCTCCAAACCTGCCAACATGGAAGTGTGAAGCAACAGAGGCCTAGACACAAAACACTTAGCACAGAAAATGTGTCTCGTTCAATCTGCCTTTCCTCACCACACCAGCTTAGCCTGTGCATGGTAAACTTGCCAAATTATTATTACCAAGGCTCAGCCTAACCAGTTCTGGGACATTTGGGAGAAGTCACATCTCTCTAGTCTCTCACACAAGAAAATGAGTTTGTAGCTTTATCCAATCCTAGTCTTTCCTATTCTGGGCCCCTCCCTGGACTACAGTAAGGGTGCAGAGTCTAAATTTAGCTGAAGAAATGAATTCAGAGCCCCCCCCCCTTTTCAATCTGCATTACCTTCTCAGCAGTCCCCAGAAAAATCACAACCCCTTCTGGCTAACGAATTGAGAAGGTCTGACTAGGTGTTCGTTCCCTCCCTGCCTATGATACATGAAAGTCTAGTATATGAGGAGGAAGGGGAGCAAAGTTACCCCATGAGCTTGCTGGTGATGAGCGAGGACTTTCTCTGGGGCAGATCCTGTGGGGTGGGGATGTGGGCACCAGTCATGAGGTTCTTGTCTGGTCCTGTACTTGGCAGCTGCTTATTCTTCATCTTGGCTTTGGCCATGTTGTAGTCTCCCGAGTCAAGTATTTTTGCCCTTTCTGGAGTCTCTTCATGAGCAAGTTCGACCCTGCAAGCTTCTGCCCCAGGCTTGGATATTTGGCCTTTACCTTTGCCTCTTTAGCTCTCTTAGGGAGAACACCTTTTTTTCCTGTGTGTCCTACTTGTCCTCAACAGTTTCCTCTACATGGCTGTCTTCCTGTTGTTGTTGCTGGGATGTGGTGGGCACAGAACTGTGGAGTGTAGCGGACCTGAGAAATCAACCAGAGAAGCGAAGGGAGGGGGGAAACGGGACAGCCTGTGCTGCTGCTTTGGCTTCTGTTGCTAGGGTCGCTCAGTCAAAATGGCCAATATAATTTATTTTTTTTAAATGTTAAGTTATTAAAGCAAGTAAAACAATGATTTAAACTAAACCAAGTTGATGTGGTTATTGAGAATCTAATCCAATGGCTATTTAATAACTTTGAATAGATGCTACTCAAAAATTTAAATGTATCTGTCCACTCGAGTATTAATGTATCTCTTACAGTCTTAAACTTCTCATATTTTTAGAAAAATTTTTCATTGCTCTTCTAAGATCAATTCTATGCCTTTTCCAAAATGATACAAATTCCAGTTATGGAAATTGAACTTTATATGATCTAACTAAAGTATACATTTATTTTCTTTGTAATTCTTTTTCCTCAAAATTTGCACCCTAGGTGCAGGTGGGGCTTACCCCCTTACCCTGTAGTGCCACCTTGTGGAAACAGGGAAGATTTTAGTAAAGACATCTGTTGTTGAATTTATGCATGATCAAGGCTCTTGACTTTCACACTAACAATTTTTCAAGATTATTTTTCTAGGCGATGCCCATAGCTCAGTGAGTAGGATGCTGGCCCCATAAACTGAGGCTGGAGGGTTCGAGCCCAGCCCAGGCCAGGCCTGCTAAACAACAATGACAACTGCAACCAAAAAATAGCCAGGCATTATGGCGGGCGCCTGTAGTTCCAGCTACTAGGAAGGCTGAGACAAGAGAATTGTTAAGCCCAAGAGTTTGAGGTTGCTGTGAGCTGTGACACTGCAGCACTCTATTGAGGGCAACATAGTGAGAGTCTGTCTCCAAAAAAAAAAAGATTATTCTGTCTGATGTGGACTTCCTCAGTGATTATAGGGGTAATAAAATATTGGCTGTCTTTCTCTATAGATAGCTTGAAAATGAAAAGACAGGCAAGCACCTACCCATCATGACTCAAAAACCCCCACTATAACAGACATTTTATGTATAGTTAGGGGAGTAGTATGTATAATTTTGAGTATCTCCTGTTTGCTGGGAACTTCAGACATTACTGATAATGCAGTGAACTAACAAAAACTCCTGTTCTCAGGGAACTTATGTTCTAGTGGTAGCAGACAGAAGATAAGCAGGTACATGTGTAACAGATCAGATGGTGGTGACTGGGTGTTAAACAGAAACAGAGAATAGGAGGGAAGACAGTGATAGAACAGTGCTATTTTAGATAGATTGGTTAGGGAAAGCTTCCCTGATAGGTGCCATTTGAGCAGAGGCCTAAAAGAAGAGGGCGATGCAGTCATGTTAGCAGTCAAGTGGGATGTTCTAGGCAGGGATAACAAGTGCAAAGTCCCTGAGGCAGGACTTGGCTTGCTCTGTTGGAGGAGAAGTGAAAAGGCCATTGTGCCTGGAACAGGGGCAGGAGGAGCACAGTAAGGAGTAAGATGAGACAGCGTGGCTGTGTCTAGGGCTTACAGATAGCTGCTGGGCTTTGAAATTTATTCTTAGAGAAAGAGAAATCCACCAAAGAGTTTTATTTATTTATTTTTTTAGATATGGGGTCTTGCTATGTTGCCCTGGCTGGATTAATCCTGCTGCATCCTTCCAAGTAGCTGGGACTGTAGGCACATGCACAGCACTACATTTGGCTGGTGGTGGGGGAGTGGGGGTTGCTGAAATGATACATGTATACCTGAAAGGCAAAAATGGAAACAGACCAATTAGTTTCTCTGCAGACATCCCCTTGGAGGATTGGTGGCTTGAGTGAGCTATGGTAGTAGTGTGGAGACAAGTCATTAGCTTCTTGCTTGGGCTGGTCTCGAACTCATGAGCTCAAGTTATCCACCTGCCTCTACCTCCCAGAGTGCTAGGACTAAAGGCATGAGCCATTGCACCTGGCCAGCTCTAACATTTCTGGGATTTTCAGCTGATGAACAGAGTTGCAGCATGTCAGGCCCAGAAGGGACTTAGCTTTGATTCTCCCACTAGGGCATGTAGCACACTGGGAAGCTAAAGGAGGCTTCCTAGTGTCCTCCATCCCTACCCCAGCAAGTCCCTTTGTGTGGATTTTGTGAAGTATTTACCTAACGAGTTATTATATGTTTCTCAAATTTGTTACACTTTTATTATCGTATTTCTCCTCAGCTATTTTTTGTTATATCCAAGTTCCTTTCCTACTGGAAAGTAGATGGTATAAGTCAGTGGGGGATCTGAGAGCCAGTGTCATAAAAAATGTCATTTGTGAATGCAGCAGCTCGTGCCTGTTATCTCAGCACTCTGGGAGGCAGAGGCAGGTGGATTGCTTGAGCTTAGGAGTTTAAGACCAACCTGAGCAAGAATGAGACCCCATCTCTAAAAATAGCCAGGAGTTGTGGCAGGTGCCTATAGTCCTAGCTACTGAGGAAACTGAGACAAGAGGATGGCTTGATCCCAAAAGTTCGAGGTTGCTATGAGCTGTACTCTACCCAGGGCAACAAAGTGAGACTGTCTCAAAAAAAAAAAAAAAAGGCATTCATATTATCTACTGAGCTCCTTTTAAGACACCAAGACCCGGAGATTGACAGGGAGCAGCCAGTTGTGGCAAAATCAGTGCCATAAGTAAGGATAGAACTGAATTTTTTTTCTTTTCTTTTCTTTTCTTTTTTTTTTTTTTTTGAGACAGAGCCTCAAACTGTCACCCTGGGTAGAGTGCAATGGCATCACAGCTCACAGCAACCTCTAACTCCTCAGCTTAAGCAATTCTCTTGCCTCAGTCTCCCAAGAAGCTAAGACTACAGGTGCCTAACACAACACCCAGCTATTTTTTGGTTACAGTTGTCATTGTTATTTGGCAGGCCTAGGTTGGATTTGAACCCAGTAGCTCTGGTGTATGCGGTTGGCACCTTAGCTGCTTGAGCTACAGGCGCTGAGCCAGAACTTGAATTTCTTATTCCAGGGTTCTTTGTACCACATTAAATGGAGTTATTTCCTTTTCTAAAAGTTTTACAGATCTTTTAAAAAACAGCTTCACTGAGGTATAATTTAAATGCCATAAAATTTACCTGTTTTAAGTGAGCAGTGCTCTTTAGCAAATTTATAGAGCAGTGCTGCTGTTACCACAATCTAATTTTAGAACATTTCTGTCCTCCCTTCCATTCCCTCACAAAATAGGGAATTTTTGGCCTATTTGTAGTCACTCCCCATTCCCATCCCCAAACCCAAACAACCACTAACATTTCCGTCTCTATGGATTTGACTGTTATGAACATTTCATATACATGGAATCCTTGTCAGTATTTGTTATTGTGTTATCTTTTTGATTATAGGATAGTTCCTATTTTTTAATAGTTTATACATCCTTAATCAGTGTTTTGCTTTGATTTCCTTGGATTAAGAAAATAATTTAAATACCCAGTTTGTAAAAAATGTTAAAGGGTCTCTGTGAGGATCACTTAAGTTAGCGATTATTTAATTCTAACTGATTTTCTTTATGTAGCTCAAATGTTTCTGAAAGCAAGGATAAGATAACTTTCTGTTAGTCATTATGGTTAATAGTCTACCTGCCTGCCTCCTTCCTTCATTTCTTGAGCACCAGTGTGTCCAGCATATGTGGACCAGACACTGAGTTAGAGAACACACATCTTGCCCTCGGTGGTCTTGTGGTCTGTCCCTGGGTTTTTAATATTTCTTTTCCTTTGGAAACAGGGTCTTACTCTTGCTCAGGATGGTTTTGAACTCCTGAGTTCAAGCAATCCACTTGCCTCAGCCTCCCAAAGTGCTAGGATTACAGGTGTGAACGACTGCTCCTGGCCTTTAATTTTTTTTTAATTAAGAAAAAGAAAGGTGGCTGGGCGTGGTGGCTCATGCCTGTAATCCTAGAACTCTGGGAGGCTGAGGTGAGCTCAAGGAGTTTAAGATTAGCCTGAGCAAGAGACAGACCCTGTCTCTACCAAAAATAGAAAAAGACAAGCCAGGCATAGTAGCAAATGCCTATAGTCCCAGCTGCTCAGGTGGTTGAGGCAAGAGGATTGCTTAAGCCCAAGAGTTTGAGGTTGCTATGAGCTACAATGCCACGGCATTCTACCCAGGGTGACAGAGTGAGACTTTGTCTCAAAAAAAAGTACAGGTTGAGATACACTTAGATGATTTCAAGACCAGTAACAGGTCACAACCTCTCTTGTGAGTCTCAGGTACTGTTTGAGTAGAGGAGTAGGCAAGAAAACTATTGATAATTTAATATAAAAAAGTTATGCTACAAATAGCCACAGTCTGTTACAGGAGGGAGGGGAGAAGGCTCTGTCTGAGTTTGGGTCAGCATGGCTGGATGGTGGTGTCAGTGAGGCAGGGGCCACCAGGATTCATTAATGTGATGTGCCCCACAGAGAAGCCATTTGAAGAAAGGCATAAATAGAGCATCTTGTCATTGCATGCTGGATTTGTCACAGCACATTGTACAAATCTTTGTTTTCCTAACTATGGCTATATGGCTAACCGAATCTTTTATTTTCAGTATATTAATAATTTAGGAAGGATAAATTTACTAATTTCTTTTTTTACTTTAGTTCTCTTTATTTATTTATTTATTTATTTTTTTGGAGACAGAGCCTTAAGCTGTCACCCTGGATAGAGTGTTGTGGCATTGAGCGAACCAGACTAATGCCTAAGTTTCAGCTTCCCCAAAACTCTGGCCTTTTCCCGAAATCAGGCACCCCAGTCAGCCAATCAGAAGTGCTCCCCAACCTTTTGCTTCATACCACCCTAAGACCCCAGTTAGGAAATCCCCCATCCCTCATACCTGTACCAATCCAGAGCCTCCCCATACTCCCCCAAACCCTGACCACCAATCACCTATAATTCCCCAGACCCCCGATCACCAATCACCCATACTTTCCCATACCCCGACCACTAATCAAAAACGTACCCCACCCTTCTTGCTTTCTGTACCCTATAAAACTTTCTGACCCCCTAGGCTCGGGGCCTTCCTTGGTATGTTTGCCAAGAGAGAGTCCAGGCTCGAGCTTGCTAAATAAAGCTTGCCTCTTGTTTTTACATCAGAGTGTGTCTTGGACCGTCTCTTCGTGGGCTCGGGAACTCAGGGAAATTCTGGGCACAACAGCATCACAGCTCACAGCAACCTCCAACTCCTGGGCTCATGTGATTCTCCTGCCTCCACCTCCCAAGTAGCTGGGACTACAGGTGCCTACCACAATGCTCGGCTATTTTTAGGTTGCAGGCGTCATTGTTGTTTGGCAGGCCCAGGCTGGATTTGAACCCGCCAGCTCAGGTGTATGTGGCTGGTGCCTTAGCTGCTTGAGCCACAGGCGCCAAGTCTACTTTAGTTCTCTTAATCCTATTCAGTTTCATCTGTTTTATACATACTTTTTTTTTCTTTATTAAGTAATAACACTACCAATTAAATTGTGACATGTCATCAGTTGTAAGATATATGTACATATACACACATATATTTTTTGAAACAGTCTCACTGAGTCGCCCTCAGTAGGGAGCTATGGCATCACAGCTCACAGCAACCTCAAACTTTAGGGCTTAAGTGATTCTCTTGTCTCAGCCTCCTAAGTAGCTGGGACTACAGGCATCCACCACAACATCCAGCTATTTTTTTGTTGCAGTTGTCATTGTTGTTTAGCTGGCCTGGGCTGGATTTGAACCAGCTAGCCTCAGTGTATGTGGCTGGCACCCTACCCACTGAGCTACAGGTGCTGCCATCTATATATATATATTTTTTTTTAACACAGAGTCTCACTATGTCTCCCTTGGTAGAGTGCCATGGTGTTACAGCTCACAGCAACCTCAAACTCTTGGGCTTAACAATTCTCTTGTATAGCTGGGACTATAGGCACCTGCCACAAGGCCTGGCTATTTTTTTGTTGCAGTTGTTATTTAGCATGTTTGGGCCAGGTTTGAACTACCAGCCCCAGTGTATGTGGCTGGCACCCTAACCACTGAGATATATTTTTATTTTAAATGTTAAAATATAAACAAAAAGTACATCTAGATTTAGTACAATATGATATTTGTGCTGGTGCTTTAGGTTTTTTTTTTTTTTAAGCTAAAGAAGTATTGCTAGAATCATAGCAGTCACGTGTCTTCTCACTTTTTATTTTAGGTGATGATTTAAGGAAGTGGTTACCATGGAGGTAAATACCAGCTTAATTTATCTAGAAAGCTCTCAAATCTGTCATGACTATAATGAAATTAGCTTTGAATAATAGCAAGTAGGAGAAATGAATTTTGCTAAAATTAGGAAAGATGGGTATTAAGAACCATAGAATGGAATGTAAAACCCTGAAGTAATGTTTAGTGACTTTTGGATAAATTATATGGGAGTTCTTAGCTTTTGAAAATAAATGTCCAGACTTACAACCCTGTTATTCTGCACCCTCCCCTTCCTTCTTCCTATTGAACTTATTCATGACCTGAAGAGTAGTGGTAATTCAAAAAGTGCCCCCAAATAGTGTCAAAGCCTATCCTTTATTTTGACAATGTGCTCATAAGAGCTCTGCTTTTCAGAGCAAGTGAGCATAAGCTGTGCCCATAGTGTAAAAGGCCTACCTGTGCCATGCTGTGTTTGGGAGCCCCTGTCTTCTAGAGGCAGATGGCTGTGTGAACATGGCACTCAAGTACAGCATGGGGAACCCATTGTGAGGTACCTTAGTAGGCACAGGAGTAAGGGATAAGGAACAAAAAACACTTTTGAAGAACTGAGGGAAACAGGGCACTCTACCAGTTATTAGTGAACTGTAGAAATAGCACATAAGGGCTCGGCCCTGTGGCTCAAGTGGCTAAGGCGCCAGCCACATACACCTAAGGTGGCGGGTTCGAATCCCCAGCCTGGGCCCGCCAAACAACAATGATGGCTACAACCAAAAAATAGCCAGGCGTTGTGGCGGGCACCTGTAGTCCCAGCTACTTGGGAGGCGGAGGCAAGAGACTCGCTTGAGCCCAGGAGTTGGAGGTTGCTGTGAGCTGTGATGCCATGGCACTCTACCCAGGGAGATAGCTTGAGGCTTCATCTAAAAAAAAAAAAAAAGAAA
>CAUYTI010044199.1:0-26802 GCA_963575145.1 Galago senegalensis | reverse complement strand
CCAAAAAAATAGCTGGGCGTTGTGGCAGGCGCCTGTGGTCCGAGCTACTTGGGAGGCGGAGGCAAGAGACTCGCTTGAGCCCAGGAGTTGGAGGTTGCTGTGAGCTGTAATGCCACGGCACTCTACCCAGGGGGATAGCTTGAGGCTCTGTCTCAAAAAAAAAAAAAAATTCCTAAAAAAAAAATGTATATATATAATTCTTCTGCTATTATAAGGATTTTTTTGCCAACTTTTTTTGACTCACTAAGGAATGCTATACAGTTTTGCCTGCTTTTAAGTTTATATAAATTGAATCATACAGTATGTATCCTTTTGTTAATAAAAAATTAAATTATGTTGAATGGTTTTAGATATTATATCTTATTTATTTTTGCCGCTGTATGGTATTTCATTTTATTTCATAAAGTTTATGACTATATTGTAGTACATTTAATTCAATATATAATTTTTGTGGATAATTAGGTTGCCAGCATTTTCTTTTTAATAGAACTACTGTTAAGAATATTCTGGTTATATGTTTTTCCTAGAAGTGGAATTGCTGGGTCATAGAGAGAATGTATGTTAACCTACATAAGGCCAAACTCTGTCAGTGGTTGTATGAATTTCTACTTCCAACAGTTTCTGCTCCACATTTTTGTGACGTTTGGAATAGTCTCACCTTTTCCTACCTAATATATTTGGTATTATTTCATTATTTTAATGTGCATTTCATGACTACTAGTGAAACTGTTTTATCTTTTCATTTAAGTTACCTTTAGGCTCCTTTCCTCTTTCATTCCATTTTTTAGAAGTTTTTTTTCTTTTTTTTTTTTTTTTTTGAGACAGAGCCTCAAGCTGTCCCCCTGGGTAGAGTGCCGTGGCATTACAGCTCACAGTAACCTCCAACTCCTCGGCTCAAGCAAGTCTCTTGCCTCGGCCTCCCAAGTAGCTGGGACCACAGGCGTCCGCCACAACGCCCGGCTATTTTTTGGTTGCAGCCGTCATTGTTGTTTGGTGGGTCCTAGGCTGGGGATTCGAACCCACCACCTTTGGTGTACGTGGTTGGCGCCTTAGCCAGTTGAGCTATAGGCGCCAAGCCGAATAGTTCTTTTAAGTCTCAGCTTTGGAGAGAACATTCGTAGAAATATTTTACAAGAATTCTGTCTTTGGCCCTTGTTTTCTCCTTCCTCTTCTCTTTGGCTTTTGGTTTGGGCTCCTGTATAATCCTTGACTATTCTCCAGTTTTGAGACTTACCTAGCTAGTTTAGTTTAGGTGCCTCTTCTCTGGCTTTTTCTGCTGTGACTGAATAAAACAGCTTCTAAGAAGAGAATGAGAGAGAGCAGCCAGTAATATTCCTTCCTTCTGATGTGTCCTGCACATACGTGGCATCTAGAAATTTCAGCTGAGGATTCAAGGCAGGGGACACAGGATAAATACCACTTATGAAGTAGATGACATTCTTGAATTGTCAAATGATAATGCTTGAGAGATATAAAAGCTTGTTTTCCCAAGGGTGGAAAACTGAGCCCTAGAGGTTTAGACTTCCACATGGGTGTGTTCAACCATAATACTGGGTTTTTTTAGGGATTTAGATCCCTGGATAACACCCTGTAATGGGGAATTTTTCCCATATAGAGGTTGATTCCTTGGTTTCCCCTTTGTTGAAGAAAAGCTTTTGCAATGGATGTTGGATATTTTATTCCAGGCATGTGGTTTTTGAGGAGACATGCTGTTTATTTTTCCTTCTGGCTGCATTGATTTTGTCAGATCCTAATTGGAAATACCACAAGCAAAGCATAATTTATAGTGAGGGATGGGTGGGGTGGCTGTGGGACTCTTCCCATTCTGGGTACGGGCGTGGGGACAGAAGCTGTACTGCTAGAACTAGAGGAACTCCAGACGGGGCCTGAGAGCAATGTGGGGTCTGAATGTGGTGTCCAGTTACTGCTTGAGTTATAATAATTTTGGACAGAGGTTTATGAGAATTTCTTCCCATTTCTTTTCTCTGAGCAGCTTTTTTCCATACAGATTTCACAGTTATTTAAAGGAGAGGATATTAATTGCTGTCAGCCAGAATAATTTCCAGAGCAGACCTATATGGATGTCATTTAGGGATTAATTGCAGGGGTATGTGGCTTGTCTGAGATAGGAGGACGTTGGTTCTGTTTTCTTGGAAGTTGGTAGGGCTTCTTCTTGGGCCTGCTCTATTTATCTTGGACATTCGTCAGATGGGAGCGCAGCTGCATAGTTAGCCCTGTTACATGTAGCTTAGTTTCATAGGTCATCCTCTCTTGGGGATTTTTATATAGTCACACAGCCTTAAATTTGTTTTGTTCTTATTTTCTTCCCCTTTTTCTATTTTTCCTTCTGCAGTTCAGTGTTCCACAAACATTTTTGGGAGGATGGTTAATAATTTTGGGTAGAAGGCAGGAGTTGTAGATCTTTCTTAGCACCCCCTTTTTTATTTGGTTTCCCGTTCTGCAAAAGCATTGCAAATGAGGTTGCTTATCCTGTAATCAGAATGGCTTGTCCTGTACTCCTTCTGAATATGTAGCTTTGACAGCTTTCACCTGCTATTTCTTGGTTTCTAGGGGATGGGATGGTAGGATTGTGTGATTTCAGAGCAAAACGGGCAAAATTGGAAGATGTTTTGTGGTGGCTCCCAGCATCCACAAAGTTTAACTCATTGGTTTGCACCTCATATAGGCTTTTTAGGAACACTGTCACTGTCAGTGACTGGCACCATGGGTTTGAGGACTTTGTTGAAACTTCAGGAAGTCTCCACATTGGCTGTCTCTTACAGAGGGAGTTTTGGCAAAGCTTCCAGGGAGTTGGTAGTACTTGTTTTGCAAATATGACCCTGGTCTTACGTTGTGCATCTTTTTGTGAGAGAAGGAAACAGGTTGCTTAAAAAGATTTAATGCACCTGTCACTCATGCATTCCATTTTGTTTGTGTCTGTCTCTGTTACCTTGATATACTAATTTTATACCAATATGTTTTGTATTTTGTATTCAAACTTGAAGCCCCATAGACTCTCCTACTCGAGACTTTTGTTTTTTTAAAGACAGAGTCTCACTCTGTTGCGCTAGGTAGAGTGCTCTGACTTCATAGCTCACAGCAACCTCAAACTCTTGGGCTCGAATGATCCTCTTCCCCCAGCCTTCCAAGTAGTTGGGACTACAGGTGCTTGCCACAGTGCCTGGCTATTTTTTAGAGACAGGATCTTGTTCTTGCTCAGGCTGGTCTGGAACTCCTGAGCTCAAGCCAGGCATGCACCTAGGCCTCCCACAGTTCTAGGATTACAGTTGTGAGTCCCCATGCTGGCCTCTAGTCAATGTTTTTTTTTTTGGGGGGGGGATGGGATCTCACTCTGTCACTTGCTAGAGTGCCATGAAAAGAGCTTAACTTATAACAACCTTAAAGTCCAAGGGATCCTCCTGCCTAACCCTCCCAAGTATCTGGGACTACAGGTGTGTACCACCATGCCTGGTTAATATTTTCCTTTTATTAGCAGAGATGGGGTTTTACTCTTGCTCAAGCTGGTCTGTCTCGAACTCTTGAGCTCAAGTGATCCACCTTGGCCTCCCAGAGTGCTGGGATGATAGGTGTGAGCCACTGTGCCTGGCCACTCATGACTTTTTTTTTTTTTTTTTTTTTGAGACGGAACCTCAAACTATCCCCCTGGGTAGAGTGCCATGGCATCATGCTCACAGCAACCTCCAACTCCTGGGCTCAACCGAGTCTCCTGCCTCAGCCTCCCAAGTAGCTGGGACCATAGGCGCCTGCCACAACGCCCGGCCATTTTTTTTGTTGTTGTTGTTGGTTGCAGCCATCATTGTTGTTTGGCGGGCCTGGGCTGGGGATTCGAACCCACCACCGTAGGTGCATGTGGCTGGCGCCCTAGCCGCTTGAGCCACAGGCGCCGAGCCATGACTTTTTTTTTTTTTCATTAACACTCATGACTTTTAATAAGCTGATTTGGCTGGTTTTGCTATTATCCAAGACTTTGAGGTAATGGTGATCAGATTCAAGAGGTCTGTATCTGGATTTAGAAATTAGTATTTCTGGGCAGTGCCTGTGGCTCAGTGAGTAGGGCGCTGGCCCCATATACTGAGAGTGGTGGGTTCAAATCTGGCCATGGCCAAACTGCAACAAAAAAATAGCCGGGTGTTGTGGCAGGCACCTGTAGTCCCAGCTACTTGGGAGGTTGAGGCAAGAGAATCGCCTAAGCCCAGGAGTTGGAGGTTGCTATGAGCTGTGAAGCCTGGCATTTTACCAAGGGCAGTAAAGTGAGACTCTGTCTCTAAAAAAAAAAAAATAAAGAAATTAGTATTTCTTTTTTTTTTTTTTTTTGCAGTTTTTGGCTGGGGCTGGGTTTGAACCCGCCACCTCTGGCATATGGGATGGGCGCCCTACTCCTTTGAGCCACAGGTGCCACCCCCGAAATTAGTATTTCTGTTGGCTACATCCTCTTCATCTTCAGCTGCTGCTCTTTTGTCCCCCTGCTTTGTTACAGGTATTTAAGTGCTTGTTGTGATGCTAAATAGATCTTTTGCTGCAACATTTTGGCTTTGAGCTGGCTGTGTTTTACAGTGTTGGAGATCAGTTGGTTAACTTTGGCATTACCTCCTTTCAGACTTAAGTCTGTGTTATGTGCACAGCCTTTCAAAAAGCAGCCTTTCAGAAAGGTGTTTTTCAGGGACTTGGTGATTTTTGTCAGCAGTATAAAAATGCTGTGAGTAGTAGATATCCCTCTGTGTGCATGTGTGTGTATGTGCGCGTGTACATGTGTGCAGTTTTTATTTTATGTGCTTTGCATTTCTCTTGGAGCAGTTTGAAGTGTTAGCTTCTTGTATTGTTAGCTTATTGCTTTTCAATCCTGAAGTCTATTTTAAGACCCTTACTTGATTTTCTAGAGCTTGGTATAGGGATTATTTATCCTCCTTGAATTTTAGCTTCATTATGAATTATTTTTTGCAGTGTTAGTCTTAGGCAAATAGTAAACACTTAGTGATTTAACAGTGTCCCAGAACTTGAAGAAACCTAAAATATTGGACTGGTCTAGCATCCTGTTTTAAGCAAAGAAATAGTTAATTGTTAATCCCAAGATGTATTCCATTGGTTGCACTTTGGGAAATGATTATAGCTGTTATTCTGCCAAAAAAATAAAATAAAATAAAATGACTTTGAAAATTAGAATTAAAGAAATTAAAAAAAATTATCACATCATATTATGTGTGAGCTGTTATGCAGCATTTTCCAAACTGACTTATTCAAACTAGGATTTGTGCCCAGATTTCCTTCTCTAAGTTAATTCCTAACTCTAAATCATAAAAATATATTTAGTGAAATATAGTGAAGGCTCTTATCCCTGCTTATTCTCTCTTCACCAAACAAGTAACCACTGTTACTAGTTTGTGTTTTTTTTTTTTTACACAAAACTAGCATACCTTACATTCTTTTGCTCCTTGCTGCTTTCATGTACTATATTAGAGGTTAATTTTTTTAATGTAATAAGGTCTATTAAAGTTTTCATTAATGGCTTCTATGTGTTTGTGAAATGCATAGAAAAACTTTTCTCAATCCAAAATTATAAATACATAATGGCCTTCTACACAGACAGACCTACCTGGGATAGAGTCCTAGCGCTTCTACTTTACAGCTGTATGATCTTGGTTAAGTTACTGAATGTATTTAAGCCTCTGCTTCTCCCTTGGTAAAATATGCTGTAGGATTAGTATATGAATTAAGAGATGCTGTATGTAATGTGTTCAGGGCCTGACATTTAGTAGGCATTCAATATATAATAGCTGTTTTTATTATTACTCAGCCCACTTTTTTTTAGACAGAGTCTCACTTTGTTGCCCTAGGTAGAGTGCTATGGTGTCTTAGCTCATAGCAACCTCAAACTCTTAAGCTCAAGTGATCTTGCCACAGCTTCCGAAGTAGCTGAGACTACAGGTGTCCCATCACAACGCCTAGCTAGTTTTAGAGATGAGGTCTTGCTCTTGCTCAGGCTGGTCTCAAATTCCTGAGGTCAGGCAATCTACCCACCTTGGCCTCCCAGAGCAGTAGGATTATAGGCCACTGAGTCTGGCCTCAGTGAGCCGCTGAGTCTGGCCTCTCTCTGTGTCCGCCCCCCCCCAGTGGAACAAAGAGAAATTTTTTTTAGGAAGAAGAGAGAGAAGGCTTAGAGCAATTCCAGAGAGTTAGAAGTGGGTCCCTCTCATGATGAAGAGGTGAGAGACCAAGAACAGTCTTTTAATCTTTGTATCCTTGGCCCCTCCATCAGTGCCAGGAATAGATTATAAGAACCTAGTAAATAAATTTTCTTTAAAAAATAGATCAGCCTTGGGTGGCTCCTGTGGCTCAGTGAGTAGGGTGTCGGCCCCATATACCAAGGGTGGTGGATTCGAACCCGACCCTGGGCCAGACTGCAAAAAAATAGCCAGAGGTTGTGGCGGGCACCTGTAGTCCCAGCTATTTGGGAGGCTCAGGCAAGAGAATCACCTAAGTGCAAGAGCTGGAAGTTGCTGTGAGCTGTGATGCCACAATACTCTACTGAGTGTGACAAAGTGAGAGACTCTGTCTCAAAAAAAAAAAATCAGCCTTTATCTATTTTTTAAATCTCCTTAATAATTTTCATTATTTTTTTCTGTAATCACTGTCTCTGCGTTTGAAGCTTGGCAACCAAAATTGCACACAGCAGTAGTTAAATTTGTTACGTTTTATGGTTTATAAAATGCTTTCACACAGGTTCTTATTTATTCCCCACAACAACCTTGAATGATAGGTGATTGTTCCTCCTGTTTTTAATGATGGTGAAAATAGACCTCCATAAGCCCCATGACTAGGAACTGGAAAAGCAGGGACTCCTACTCATATCTTATAGCTCTTTATCCAGGGCCGTTTCATTGCCCCTAAGACCAAAAGAGTATGACTGATGAAGAATGGAGCAAATAGGTCTTTATGTCTTTGTATGCCATACACTTAATATTGAAAACATTTTCCCCATTACCTGAGAGTTGATTCATGCAGAGCTGGGATAATTGGTTGAGGTATGCATACTGGTTTTTTAATTGTTTGTTGGTTGGATTTTTGCCTCAAAGTCATTCCATCTCTAGTTTTATTGTTGATTGAATAATTGATCAATAACAGATCAATCAATGCATTGATAATGGTGGGTAGTATAAAATTGTCAGAGCTGAAGTCATCTAGAAATTATCAGGAACAGTCTTCTGCTTTAGTCAGGGAAAATAGTTTATATACTCAGTTTTTTAAAATTCCGGATTAATGTGAGAGTACAGTTAGGTTACAGTGTTTGCATTTGTTAGAGTCCCTGTTATAGTTGTGTCCGGTTCCCAGGATATATACTTATTTTTATGGAAAAAGGTATCTTAGGCTCAGAGAGAGAGTATATGAGCGCAAGCAATAAACTCAAACTTTTAGGTTTAGAGTTCAGTGGAACTATTTGTTTCTTAATTTTTTTAGTGCTTGGTGGGATTTCACTTGGGAGAGTTTCTTGTATGGGGTTTTTAAATTCTTTTTACATTTATTTTTAAAGCACATAATCATATGATTTATAATTTGAAACATGCAAAAGATTAAAGAGTAAAAAAATCTTATGTCTTCTCCCAGCTACCTTTTTTTTTTTTTTTTTTTTTGAGACAGAGCCTCAAGCTGACCCCTTGGGTAGAGTGCCGTGGCATTACAGCTCACAGCAACCTCCAACTCCTGGGCTCAAGTGAGTCTCTTGCCTCCGCCTCCCAAGTAGCTGGACCACAGGTGCCTGCCACAACGCCCGGCTATTTTTTGGTTGCAGCCGTCATTGTTGTTTGGCGGGTCCGGGCTGGGGATTCGAACCCACCACCTTAGGTGTACGTGGCTGATGCTTTAGCTGGTTGAGCTATAGGCGCCAAGCCTAGCTACCTTTTTTTTGGGTGGGGGGTAACCAGTGTGATTAGCTATCTGGGTATTCTTTCAGAGACAGTGTCTACATAGTATTTGTTTTGCAAAGAATGATGGTATTAATTTGCATGCTATTCTGCAGTTAGCTTTTCTATCTGGGGATAGTTTCAGATTGATTTTTAGGGTTTTTTGAATTAGTAAGCCTTTTGGAATTAAGACTCTTTTGGTCTACTGAGAAAGTCATATCTACATGTCTCTGGTAAGGATGACTGAATAGTATAGGACCTGATGTGGTATGATTCTTCATTTTAATGGAATCATGGAATCATAGGATACACATTAGTGTATCTCTGTTCTTTCACGTGCTGTCCTACAAATCCCTGACTGGTGATACCTTTTAGAGACATCTGAGTAAAAAGGTAAGTACCATGAGCTCTTTACTTGCCCTAGTCAGCTGATCCTGGTCTGTCTTTTCCTATTGGTGGGTTAGATATCCTATTTGTCATTGAGTTAGTAGTGATACTCAGGATCTGCCTTGAGCACATGGAATCCAGCTGCCACGTGATTTTTATTCATTATGACATCTGTATACCAGGCATATCCCAAATGCCCAGCTTTATCCTGACTGAATGTCACTCCTGTTAGGATGCTATTCAGGAACCAAGTTTGGTGTTGAATTATGAGAAAGGAAGGTTTAGTTCCTAATAGATATTCCCATCTTAGCACCCATAATTGTCATTAGCTGCACATAACCCCTGTGTTTGTGGAAAGGCCCAGGATTGAATAAATACTTTTTTTCCCTTGGGATATAGCATCCCTGTGACTGAGATTTGATGGTATATAGTAGACATGGTTCAACAAATGGGAAATTTTTCTTTTGTTTACTGGACAGTCATGGATTCTGTTCACGTATGGAATTAAATATTTTAAGCTTAGGCTTGACTTTTGATTCCAATTCAGATATAGAATTAAGAATTTAAGCTGATGTTGGGCATGGTGGCTTGTACCTGTAGTCCTAGGACTCTGGGAGGCTGAAGTGGGTGGATTGCTTGAGCTCAGGCATTTGAGACCAGCCTGAACAAGAGCGATACCCTGTCCCTAAAAATAGTTGGGCGTTGTGATGTGTGCCTGTAGTCTCAGCTACTCAGGAGTCTGAGGCAAGAGAATCATTTGAGCCCAAGAATTTGAGGTTGCTGTGAGCTGTGATGTCATAGCACTCTATTGAAGGTGACAAAGTAAGACCATCTTAAAAAAAAAAAAAGAATTCAAGCTTAGTGATGCTAGCTTGGTTAATATTTACAGATTTTTGCATTTAAAGACACAAAATAAAGTTGTGGGCTCAGCCCCCATAGCTCAGTGGTTAGGGTGCTGGCTAAATACACCGGGGCTGGTGGGTTGGAACCCAGCCCAAGGTGGGCTAAATGACAATGACAACAACAACAACAACAACAACAAAAATAGCCAGGGGTGGCAGGCACCTGTAGTCCTAGCTACTTAGGAGGCTGAGGCAAGAGAATTGCTTAAGCCCAAGAGTTTGAGGTTGCTATGAGCTGTGATGCCATGGCACTCTACCCAGGGTGACATAGTGAGACTCTGTCTCAAAAAACAAACCAAAATAAAATTGTGCATCCAGGGTTTGTTTCTGCAATAGCCCTTTGTCTCCATCAAGATATTATAGTGGAGGTAGTGTTGTAGCTGTTAGAAGAATGAGAAAGAGGCCAGTGAGGATGTGTCTCACACTCTGGATAAATTTTGACCTCTACTCAGTCCTAATCTCACCGTACAATCTCTGTGGACCAAGGCTGGATCTCTGTGGCCCAAGTAACACAGGTTAGTGTTTCTTCCCCAAGCACTCGATAGAAACAGTAGGGCACCAGATGCTATGCTGTTTCCCCTATTGCATTTTCCTTCACACCCAGTATAAAGTTTCCAGGCATTTGTGCAACCTGATAGCAGAAAGCGCCTGTCCTGGCAGTTGAGAGATGGGTTGGCAGGTAGCTTATGTTACTCTGTGTTCCTGATAAGAGCCATTGATCCAGGCTGGTGGCTTCTGGTGGGTGGGAACTATGCTGATGGCATTCTACCCAGGAGGACATGGTGTGGTGGGTCTCTGTAGTGTTTCAGGACTCCAAAGTAGTTTGAGAGGTCTGGCTAGCATCTCAAGGGAAGCAGCACATATTTGGGATGCAGATCTTACCTTAGAAGAGATGGGTTTTAGGTGGTGCATAGAGGTACCAGTGAATGTGAATTGCAGACCTGAGGAATAGAAATCATTTTTTCTTATTCTCCCTCTTAGTCTAAAACACAGTTAGAGAATTTATTAAGTTTTCCAGGGCTAGGCACAGTGACTTGAATTTGTAGTGAGTCAGTGGATATATACACACAGATAATTTTAATGCAGTGTGATAACTGCTCTGACAGAGGTATTTGCAGAGTATATCTTAAAGCATAGTGCTTTTGGTAACAGTACTTTGGTATTTTGTGAATACCTCTGTCAGAGCAGTTACCACACTGTATTGAAATATTGGGTTAAGAAGGCCCTTTTTGGTGTCAGAATATCTACATTCAAATTCTGTCTCTATACTCACTCAGCTGTGTATCCTTTAGGCAGTTTACTTAACCTGTCTGTGCTTCAGTTTTTCATCTGTGAAACAGTTTCTTTCTCACCAGGTTGTAGTAAAGGAGTCAACACAGTTTTATGTAAATGTTCTCTGTTGTAATGGTGGTTATTATAGCACAAAGCAGGGGCACCAGATGGCAAACACATTCTGGCTAGAGGAGTGCAGAGTTTAGTGTCTGTTGTAGTCACTGAAAGATTTTGAGCATTAACTATGCCAGGTACTATGCAGAAGAAATTGTATGAAATGTTAAAAATTGAGAGTAAATTTTTTTGAAAATTGTATAAAAAGAATATGAGAAGCTCTGATATCTTTCTGCAGTTTCAGAGAAGGAATCTTACTGTTCCTTTGGGAGTTGCATTGAAGTCCCTTCATTTTTTGTGGCATTTTGAAGAAAAACTGTATACTTTGAGATATGAAATACTTAACTATCTGAGACAGATACACATCTTTCCTGCTTTTTAAAAACCTCCAGGCGAAACCATTTTAGATCAGAATCATCCATCCATCCTTTCTTCCATCCTTATCTTCTATTTTCTCTAAAAGGGAAAATTGCTACTATTTTAAGCACTTTGATTATTCTTTATATGAAAAGTTAAACCTCAGTGTGCAAAAGCTTTAATGTGCTAAACACTGTTAGACCCTAGAGCAGGCATCCTCAAACTACAGCCCACGGGCCACATGTGGCCTGCTGAGGACATTTGTCCGGCTTTCTAGGTGTTTTTGCTGCCACTCCCTGTCCTGCTTAGCAGCCGACTTGTCCCAGGGCCTGCAGTCTGGCCCTCCAATGGTCTGAGGGACAGTGAACTGGCCCTCTGTTTAAAAAGTTTGAGGACCCCTGCCCTAGAGTTACAGAATTAAAGTTGTGTTATTTTATAACCTGAGGTTTATTGGGAAAGGTTTATGGAACAGGTATAAATTAGAATAAAAATTTGATTGTATAATGTTTTGATAAGGGTGTAAGTAGAGAAATAGGTACTCATACTGCTTGTGGGAGCAGAAAGTCACATAACTTCCATGAAAAACTACTTAGCAATGTCTGTTAAAATCTGCAATGCAGGCTGGGTTCAGTGGCTTATGCCTCTAATTCTAGCACTCTGGGAGGCTGAGGTAGGCGGTTTGCTTGAGTTCAGGAGTTTGAGACCAGCCTGCGCAAGAGTGAGGCCCCATCTCCACTAAAAATAGAAAAACTAGTGGATGTTGTAGCGGGTGCTGTAGTCTCAGCCACTTGAGAGGTTGAGGCTAGAGGATTGCTTGAGCCTAGGAGTTAGAGGTTGCTGTGAGCTGTGATGCCATGGCACTCAACCCAGGGTGAAAAAAAAAGGGAAAGTAATGTTACAATCGATAAATGTTGAATGTACATACAAGGATGAATCATTCCATAATACAGACAATTATAAAGGGTCTTATGCAAATTGTAAAGTGGATTGAGAAGAAACAAAATGAGTCAGAGCCTCCATCATTTTCTTAAGAAATGTCCCCTAGCTAGGTATATACTCATGGGTTACTTGGAGTTTGTCACAGTGGAATTTTGTGAACAAATGGACTTAGGAGAAGCCTTTCATTCCAGAACCTAACCTGTGATGATCAATAAAGGAGCCTCTGTACAGTGAAAGAAGTGAGTACAGTGTTCTGTGGGAGCACAGTGGAGGGATGGGATGGGGCACAAGGAAAACCTTCTGTTGGAGCCATTGGTGGGTACTGAGTGAATGAGCAGGACAGGCAAAGGAGAGGAAGGGGAAGACCATTCCAGGTAAAAAAGGTAGTATAAGTAGGGACAGGTGTGAGAGGAACTGTAAGCCTGGTCAGTGAGAGGACAGAAGGACAGGGCATGTGCCCCCGAGTGTCTTTGGTAGTTGATACATACTGTGGTCTCTTTGTAGTGAGGTAGTACTATTGTTCACAGAGCTGACTGGGTGATGGTGATTGGATTATCTTAACCCTCACAGTTTTAGGTACAGTAGTAACATCATCTTTGTTCATTAAGAAAAAAAAGAGAAAATGAGAGAACAAAGAAAGCCTGTATGTGCTATGTATATAGTTATGCTGTCTTCCCCCAGAATATTTTTTTTCTTTTTCTCAACTGTTTTCATCCTAGAAGAAACTTTCCCTCTATTTGGAATCACAGTTTGAGTGCTGCATGGAAACATCTTGAACGTTATGTTCTAATAAAATATCTGAATTTATGTGAAACAACTTCTACCATGTGGGCATGCATTTTGCTCTTCATAGCCTGGAACCCTGTAGCAACATTGTTTTGTCCATCAGAGGCTATCAAAAATTTCATGAATGTTTAAATGCTTAATTTCCACAGTATACTGGGGTCAGTAGTATGTAGGCAGGCAAGTGATATTTTTTCACATATCCTATGTATTTGCATATTTTGGTTGTTCATGCCTGTCAGGAAAGTCAGCATACTTCTTTAGTTTCTCGAGGCTACCACAACCAACCAACAGCGTATACTGCTGCTGCAAAGTTTCTCCTTTGAAAGCAAAACATTCTATGCTTTGAATCCACTCAAACACGAATTCTTCTGGAAAGCTTGAACTAAACCTGGTCAGATGCTTCTGAGTTATGAGAGAGGGATTGAAATAAACTTTTTCAGCTAAAAATAATTTTGCTCACAAGTTACCAAAAATGGCTGACTAGAAATGCTTTTAATATACTTGTCTAAGCTACCATAAGCTAAAGGTCAGAAAAAAGTTTAGAACATGTTTTGAGAAATGATTGGCTCTGTTTTGCTAAAGATTTTGCCAAACTTCTTATTCCATAATTACCTCATGAGGCAGAAGCTGGTGGAAAAGTGTTGTGCCTTAGATTCTGTAGGGACCAAGAGATTCTTTCAGTGGAACAAATATGCTGCCCATCTCTTCCACCAATAAACTGTACCTGTGGAAGGCACTAGGGTTAGGTGAAAATGAGACGCTTAATTCTAAAGCTGCTGTGCAATTGCCCATGCCGGTTAATTATTTAAAGCCCTTATCTCCTGTTACAGAGCAATTTTTAGTCTGGGAATATTTGTCAGTCTTCACAGAGTGTCAAGTGATGAGTCTTTAGCATGTGTAATTGCCATAAAAATTCTGTCATTTTGTTAAGGTACTTACCTTCATTTCATTGAATTGTGGCATTAAGAATCACATTTAGGGCGGTGCCTGTGGCTCAAGGAGTAGGGGTGGTGGGTTCAAACCCAGCCCTGGCCAAAAAAAAAGAATTACATTTATCAAATCATACTCAGTGTTCCTTCCCTTTCTCTGGGGAAAATCCGGCTCTGTGGGTCACATGCTCTGTAGTGTTGTGACCTGCAAGTACTGAAAAATCTGTAAGTAGGATGCTGGGACAACACGGAAGCCAGGAAATGGAACTGTTGACATTTAGGGATGTCACCATAGAATTTACTCCAGAGGAGTGGGAATTCTTACAGTCTGCTCAGGAGAATTTGTATAGAGATGTGATGTTAGAGAATTTCAGAAACTTGGTCTCTGGTGGTACTGATGACATTCAGATATATTACCATATAATTTACTTCAGAGCAGTGGGAATAGCTCAGTGGAGTTTGTATAGGTATGTGATGTCAGAGAACTACAGAAACCTGGGTCCTGTGGGTGAGAATACCTTACCTCCAGAATCGCGAATTTACTTCAGGGATTTTATGTCTTTCCCTTGCTGAAGGTGTCTTTGAAGCTTGTACTTTGTATGAATGAGTCTCAGATTCCTGATTTCGGAAAAAAGATCAAGGTTCATTAACATACAAAAAATCCTTATGTTTGACTTCAGTATTTATCTTCTTTCTTGAGATGATTTGCAAGTTTTGCTGTAGTTTAGGCGTGATTCTAAAAATTCAGTGATATAAAATATTTGTTTCTATCCTTTAAAAAAAGAATCACATTTATGAGCAGTACTTTTTTTATTTGTAGTATGGTTGGTTAGTTATCATTAAAGTTTATATTTTATGTTCCTTCTAAGGCCTCAGTATGCTTAAATGATTATCCAAAGAGTACCTTTGCAGCAGCAGTAGATGCTGTTGGTTGGTTGTGGTAGCATCGTGAAACTCGAGAGGTGTGTTGACTTTCCTGAACATTGCTTAGTGTTGTGGAATAAATTCTGGAATTAGAATGACTTTTAGAGCTTTTTATTTCCCTCATAAAAATAGGTCTTAAATACAGCCTAATATTAAGCCAGGATGTTTTTTTCTTCCTAAATTTAACAAATGTTTATCGAGCATCTAATGAGTATGAGGTTATGAGAAGGGAAGGTGAGTGAGCGTCTGTCAGAGGAACTCACTCATTCTTCGTGTAGAGAGGAGGCATCTGCGGGTAGAGGTGGTGCTGACGCAGTGAGGAGAGGAGAACAGTTGTAGAAGTAGCTGTGGTTCCTGGATAATAAGGAAGTATAGCTCAACGCCACGTACACCTAAGGTGGCGGGTTCGAATCCCCAGCCCGGACCCGCCAAATAATGATGGCTGCAACCAAAAAAAAAAAAAAAAAATAGCCGGGCGTTGTGGCGGGCGCCTATGGTCCCAGCTACTTGGGAGGTGGAGGCAAGAGACTCGCTTGAGCCAGGAGTTGGAGGTTGCTGTGAGCTGTAATGCCACGGCACTCTACCCAGGGGGACAGCTTGAGGCTCTGTCTCAAAAAAAAAAAAAAAAGAAGTTAAAAGTTAGATGATGTATGTAAGACATATGAGTTAGTAACAAGCTACAATAAGTTCCTTGTGGACCTCATGAGGTTTTCATAAAGATGAAAATTTGAAACTCAGAAGTTAGAAGTTAGATGATGTATGTAAGATATATGAGTTAGTAACAAGCTACAATAAGCTCCTTGTGGATCTCATGAGGTTTACAAATAAGGCGAGGAGTGTACAGCAGCCAGCAGAGTACTGAGCACCAAGAAGTGAGTAAGTGGTAACCATTCCCAATGCAACATACACAAACAGCCTGCAGGATTAAAGCAGGTTAGATTTATGGGGAAAGATCTGGAGGAAAGATAATGATATAGGCAAGAGAGCCAGTGAATATTCTAGTGCAGTGTTTTTCAACCTTTTTTTATCTCATGGCACACTTGAACCTTTAGTTAATCTTCCACAGCACACTTAAATTAGGTTGATCAAAAAAAAGTAAAGAAAAGAATGTGCTTACTGTACTTTGAACTTCTTTGGAAAATAATTTAATTAGTAGTCATAAAAATATTTGCAGCATACTTAAGATCCTCTCATGGCATAGTATGTCCCAGCACAATGGTTGAAAATCACTGTTCTAGAGGATGAAGAATGAATGACTCAATTATGTGTTAAAAAATTTAACCTTGGGTAGAGCCTGTGGCTCAAAAGAATAGGGCACCGGTCCCTTATGCCAGAGGGATAAGGGCCAGCACAGGCCAAAAAAAAAAAAATTTAACCTGGCAATAGTGTAAGGCAATGATGTAAAGAGCCTAAAAGGAGAAGTATTATTGTAAAGTGGGTTTAAAATGAGAAACAATCTGGGGAAAATAATGGAAGTAGATATAGGGAAAGGACAGGTCTATTCATGAATTACTGAGTTTGGGAAAAACAGAATCAAAGCTGATTAAGGTTCAGAGCTTGGATGGTAATTAAAAAGAAAGTATTAGTGACAAAGAAGTCAGGAAGATAAAGGCATTTTAGGGAATGGAGGAGTCAAATTTTTAATGTTCTGAATTGGGGGTAAAAGCTAATTTCCCCATGGAAATCTTACAAGAGTTAAACAGAGATGCAGGATGAAGGTTAGGAATTGAGAGTCACAACTAAGGCCTATAAAGAGATAACAATGAAGGCCATACCAAAGGATCGGCCCCAGGACTGATTCCTGACTTCTCTATCAACTCGGAATGCCAAGAGACACATGATAAGTAAGTATACTTTGTAAAAGTACACTTATACTTCATCAAGTATACGTTGATGAAGAAGATGAAAAAATCAGAGAAACAAGGAGAGAACAGCAAAAGGAAGCTAGTTGATGTTTAATGAATGTAAAAAAGTCCAGAGAGTGAAAGCTGAGAAACTATACTCAATGCTATGTCTGTCCCACACAGTCCAGAATCAAGACTGAGTAAATCCCGCTCAGAGTCTATAGCTCAGTGGTTAGGGCGCCAGCCACATACACCGAGGCAGCCAGGTTCAAACCCGGCCTGGGCATGCTAAACAACAATGACAACTACAACTAAAGAAAAAAAAGACTTAGTAAACCCTCAGATACTTAGCCACATCTGAGCACTGCTTAAGACAGGGCCTCCCTGGGTGGCGCCTGTGGTTCAAGGAGTATGGCACTGGCCCTATATACCAGAAGTGGTGGGTTCAAACCTGCCCTACCCCCCCCCCAAAAAAAAAGAAAGACAGGGCCTCCCTGACATGATTCTGTATATTCCCTTTTCCATTTGACTTCCTAGCTCTTTGTGTAGATTGCTGCCTTCCAGTGAAACCTTCCTAAATTCTACTCTCTCAAATTTATAAAATGTTATATTAATGAAAGCATCTGAATACTGCTGAACACAATCAGGGGAGAAAGGGAGGAGCCATGAGCAGGTTTAGTTGATGGAAACTGGAGGTTAACCAGTTCCTCTGCCAAATAAGTTAAAATAAAGAGACGTTTGTAAATTCCTTCGCATAATAATTTTAAATATTCAGTTAAATAGATCAGTAAATGAAATAGCAAATCAACTTACTTAGGATTTTAAAAAAAGCAAATAACATAGTGAGAAACTAAAAAAGTAAAACCAGATAAACTTACTACTGCATATAATACTGGTGAGCATACATCTGTTGCCACCACAGCATCTGCAGTGGGCTAAACGCAGGATACACTGGAAATCCAGCTGCAATGGCTTGCTCAGGAAACTGGTTGTCTACATTTCTGCAATAGAAAAATAAAGAAATGAAGTATTTTAATGCTTTACAAGTTAAAAACATTTCTCTAAATTTTCATTTCTAAACTACAAGTCAACCATTCACAGAATGTATTTAAATGTTACTCAAAAGAAAACTACTTATTTTCAACATTTTTCAAATAAAACAACATGCCTTATATAAACTGACCCACATATATAGAATAACGTTTCATCCCAGTCTAATGTGAAAACAAAACAAACTACCCACAAAATGTGTAGCAATGGCTCGGCACCTGTGGCTCAAGCGGCTAAGGCGCCAGCCACATACACCTAAGGTGGCAGGTTCAAATCCCCAGCCTGGGCCCGCCAAACAACAATGATAGCTGCAACCAAAAAATGACCAGGCGTTGTGGCGGGCGCCTGTAGTCCCAGCTACTTGGGAGGCTAAGGCAGGAGACTCGCTTGAGCCCAGGAGTTGGAGGTTGCTGTGAGCGTGATGCCATGGCACTCTACCCAGGGGGACAGCTTAAGGCTCTGTCTCAAAAAAAAAAAAAAAAAAAAAAATGTGTAGCAAGCCTGAACATTTATCTTCTCATTTCAACACTTAAGACCAAAAACATTTTCATTTTTAAGTATATTCTCCTTAAGAGATTTTTAAGTATGTTCTCCTTAAGTCCAAAAATAAACTTCATGATAAAATATTTTAAGGAATGGGGAACTAGCTGAATAATATTTCATACTGGTAATAAAATATTATTCTTAAAAAGTCAGGCATGGTGGTGTATCACTGTAGTTGCAGCTACTCCAGAAACTCCTCAAGCAGGAGGATCCCTTGAGCTCAGGAGCTCAAGATCAGCCTGGGTGACATAGTGAAACCCCTTTTCAAAATAAATGTGTGGAGTTGAACAAGGTGTTTTTCTGCCTATAATCTCAGCATTCTGGGAGGCTAATGCAGGTGGACTGTTTGAGCTCAGAAGTTCAAGACCAGCCTGAGCAAGAGTGAGACCCAGTCTCTACTAAAAAACAGAAAAATTAGTCATGCAGGCTGAAGCAGGAGGACTGCTTGAGCCCAGGAGTTTGAGGTTGCAGTGAACTAGGCTGATGCCAATGGACTCTACTAACAGCAGCAGAAGAGCCTGTCTCAAAACAAAAGTGTGTATATGTGTGTCACATATGTAACAGTTAATAGCTGTAAAATAAACAGACATTACAAAAACATTTATAAAAATGCCATAAAATATTTTTTAAATAGCCAAGATTAGCAGAACATGTTTATGAATACATTGTGGTTGTAGTTTTGAGACAGAATCTTATTCTGTTGTCCGCCCTAGGTACAGTGCTGTGACATCATAGCTCACAGAAACCTCAAACTCTTGGGCTTGAGCAATCCTTTTGCTTCAGCCTCCCAAGTAGCTGGGACTATAGGCACCTTTATGTATGCATTCTTAAAGTAGGTCATAATTCAATCAATTTAGCGAAACCTGTGGAAGGTCACATTTAACTGCTCTATTCCTCAGTTTCCTCATTTCTAAAGTAGAACTAATACTAGAATATTTCTGATAGGAATGTTATTCTGTATTTAATAAATCTTAGCTACTTTTATTTTTACTCTCCCTGACCCATAATTCTGAACATGATTTCAAAATGTGTAATGTGAGATTTGTAAAAATTTGTAAAAAACAAGACAACTACAGGGATAAACATATAAGTAAAGGCAGAATTATTTATAAATTTCCTAATTCTCCTTTTCTTGATACTACTTGAATTTTACATTTAATAATAGTTTGTCTATCCAGAGTGAAGAATAACAAATTCATTAACTATAATTTATATTCTGAAGACTGTTTACACATATGATTGGTAAAACTGATCATAGAAACCTAATTTAGAAGAGCCAAGGCAGAAGGAGGCTAAAGCTTATCAATATACTGCACTTGAACCTCAGTGCTAAGCAAGGCATCCACTCCCCTCCATATTATTTTCTCTGTCCTTGGAAGAGTAATAGAAGCTATGCAGTGACTCCCTTCTTCTAAAGATCTTTCATCTTTCTGAGTAACAGCCCTCCCCCCTAATTTTCAAATATCTCTCATAATTCAATTAATAAGAAAAAGCAGAGAATCCTCTGTTAGAGTTCCTCCCAGCAACTGCACCAGGGAGCTAAATCAAGTATTATCAGTAAATGAGGCTGTATCCAGATATATATTTTAAATTTTATTAGTATTCACAGTTAAAACCCATTCCACTGCAAGTAAAGCTCCACCAATCTCCACCAATGATAAGAAATAAAACCTCAATAAGTTTGTTACTTTGATTGTAAAATAGGAAGACTCAATTTTTTCACTGTTTTTAAAAGTGATGGAAAGAAAAGTCCACTAATAATCACTTTAAAATTTTTCTATTGCTTTCCACTGCTATAGACAGCCCAGAACATAAGGCGAACATAAGATGATTGCTGAAGGGGCCAGGTGCAGTAGCTAATGCCTGTAATCCTAGCACACTAGGAGACCAAGACAGATAGACTGCCTGAGCTCACAGGTTCAAGACCAGCCTAAGCAAGAGTGAGACCCCATCTCTGTAGTCCCAGCTTACGTGGGAGGCTGAGGCAAGAGACTTGCTTGAGCCCAAGAGTTTGAGGTTGCTGTAAGCTGATGCCACCGCACTCTAGTAAGGGCAACAAAGTGAGAGTCTGTCTCCAAAAAAAAGATGATTGCTGAAAATATGGGCCAGCCACTGTGGCTCATGCTTATAATCCCAAGAAGGCCAAGGCAGAAAGATCCCTTGAGACCAGAAGTTGAGACCATCTGTACAAACAGCAGGACTCCATTGCTACAAAAAATTTAAACATTAGCCAGTTGTGTTGGCATGTGCCTACAGTCCCCAATATTCAGAAGGCTAAAGTAGGAGACTCGAGCAGAAGTTTGAGGCCACAATAGGTTATAAATGTGCCACTGCAGTCCAGAATGAAACCCTGTATCAAATCAATCAAAAAAAAAAACCTGAAGCAAATTTGTGTTATCAAGTTTGATAGCATAACCAAGCACACAGAGAATTATTCCACTAACTTCAAAACAAAGTATTTTAACTATATATCTCTAGTAAGATAAATCCTGAAGATAAAAGAACCACAAAAATTTTAAACCATATTCACTGATCTTACAAAAATGTATGAAATAGTATTGCTATTTTAAAACTACAGTAGAACCTTTAATAGCTGACTACCTCCCTCAGTCAAGCAGATCTAATTTTCATAGCCCAGACTCGCACCACATGTATTTGTTACCACAAGAGGCCTCATTCCTTTTGTTGACCACCTCCATATGTTGACCATGTTAACAGTCCCTTGTGTGGTCAACTTACAGAGCTTTTACTATATTTAAAAAAAAAAAACACATACACATATGAAACAAATAAGTAATTATGCTAATTCACTGGAAATCAAGATTTTGAGCATAAAAGATATATAAGACATACAAATACATAAATCAAAGAAGATCTGTAAAACTCTTTAATTTTTAAGGTGAGTTTAAAATACCAGTATGAGTTCATGATGTTTTCATTTTTTCTAAAAGGAATATATTCCTTATATCTGACAAATGAAAAGATTAAGAAGCATGACAACTTAAGCAGCAATGGTACTTCTTGGCACCAAGACTGTGGTTTCTTAATACTATTTCACATCAGGGTTCCCTGAGGATGGGGTCAAGATAAGCCTGGGGCAACTTGTCACGTATGAGTCTAAGACATTATCAAAAATTATTAAAATAATACCAAAAGGATATCAGAGACAAACTAAATGGCTACAAAGGCGAAAGAAAAAACAGTATGAGTATCAAGAAGAATGATTATATTCATTCAGTAGATGAATGAGTGATCATCAATGTCTACTAAAAGGTTGATGAAGAAGTTTATGATGGGTGGATCAGGCTGCAATACCTGAACCACTGGACAATCTTAACATGACTGGGGGAAAACAGCCAAACTTTATGTGCCTCTTGGTATGATACAAGGATATAACACCAAATATGGAGAATTCCTTAAAAATAAGCTGAATCTTAGCTAAACTTAAGCAGCCCTATCAGTTAATAGGCAATACGGGGATAGAGGAGAATGCTAAATGACAACACACAGACAGACCCAGTCAAATCTACATTACTGTAAGAAAAAAACATAGGAACAACAGAAAAAGTAGGAAGTAAAAAGAGAAGAGAGAAGAAAGGATAATTCCACATTTTTACCTTTTTATAAGATTTTTTTTATTTTATAAGCACCTTAAGAAACATCAGCTGAAAGCAGTATGTCAATTCTTTGAAAATTGACTCAATCAAAACTATAAAGACATTGGAGACAATCAACACGAACTCAACCCAAACTGAGCACTAAATCATACTGAAGAATTTTTAATTTTGCTGAGTCTTCTAATGGTATTGTAATTCAGATTTTTTCAAGTCCATAGTTGTCGTATCTGTTAGAGATTCATGGTAAATGTGCTCAGTAGTTAGCCTGCCCTCTGATGTTCCTGTCATTTGACAGAAAAATATGTGCCAAGGAATTAGTGATCCACAGAGAATGAGAAATGTGAAACAGAACTGAACTCAAGCTACAGCCTAAAGCAGTTAGTCCTAGGTGACTAACAACCCGGTGAGCAAGAAAAAGTGTCTGCTGTAAGCCACTGAGATTCTGAGGTTATTATGTAGCAATACCAATTAATAACATGCTCTGTTAACAGAAGTACTAATGATTGGGTTTATCCATATAATGAAAAACCTTAAATGTTGTAGACTTATATATAATTTAGAAATATGTATGGACCGTGATTTGCATAGGGTTTTAAAAGGCCAAGAGCAGTGGTTCACACCTGTAATCCTAGCACTCTGGGAGGCTGAGGCAGGAGGATTGCTCGAGCTTAAGAAGACAAGACTGAGCAAAAGAAAGAGTCTGTCTTTACAGAAAATAGAAAAATTAGCAAGGTATGGTTTCCCAGCTACTCAGGAGGCTGAGGCAGGAGGATGCCTTAAGCATAGGTGTGAGAAGTTTAAGTGAGCTACAGTGATGCCACTACACTCTAGCCAGGGCGACAGAACAAGTGTCTGTCTCCAAAAACAAATGTTCTATTTTTTTACATATAGGTGGATTGCTTGAGCTCACGAGTTCAAGACCAGCCTAAGCAAAAGCAAAACCTATCTCTACTAAAAATAGAAAAACTCAGACAAGAGGATCACTTGAGCCCAAGAGTTGGAGGGTGCTGTGAGCTATGATGTCGTAGCACTCTATCCACAGTGACAGTTTGAGACTCTATCTTGAAAATAAAATAAAATAAAAGTGCACACAGAGGCCTGGGCATGGTGGCTCACACCTGTAATCCTAGCACTGTAGGAGGCTGAGGCAGGTGGACTGCCTGAGCTCACAGGTTAGAGAGAGCTTGAGCCACAGCGAGACCCGACCTCTAAAAATAGCCAGGCATTGTGGCAGGTGCCTGTAGTCCCAGCTACTTGGGCATCTGAAGCAAGAGAATCACTTGAGCCCAAGAGTTTGGGGTTGCTGTGAGTTATGACACCACAGCACTCTAGCAAGGGCAACAAAGTGAGATTGTGTCTCAAAAAAAAAAAGTGCATATAGAAAAGAGTTTGGAAGGGTATTTCTAAAATGTTAGTAAGGGCTCTTTCTTAGTGGTGGGCTAGAAGCAATTTTTACTTTAAAATATCAGACAATATAGAAGAATACAATTAGTAGGTTTTCAGTTTTTTTTTTTTTATAAAAGAAGGCTATTAATATATCAGAGGGAAAAACTGATGGTCCAAAAGGTATTCCATAAACCAGCCAACAACTTTTAGAATTAAACTAAATAAATGCAACAGCCCAAGAGAACGAGTTCATAAACAGGACTTGAAATGTAACTTTGGAAATGGACAGCCAGTGTGAAGTGCATGTATTGCTTTGTCCCTCTCACGTTTTCTCAACAGCTAGATAAGCACATAATCACCTGCATTAGGATTTCTCAATATGAGGTTCCCAGGGTATTGTTAAGTTGGCAGATTCCTGAGCACCACTCCAATACTACTGATTCAAAACCTCAGAGAGTAAGGACCAGAAATTAGCAATTTAATATACCCACTAAAAATTGAAAATACTACCCTATGTGGTAGAAACACATGCAGACTAGTTAAATGTAAATTATTCTGAAGTTTGAAAAAGGAGAATAGATTTTTTTTTTTTTGATGGTCAAGGTCACTAAATTACTGCTTTTACACAGTTAAGGCTAAGACTATGTTAAATAAAGTTTACTTAAAGATAGATACAAAGTCTTCATTAAAAAATGACAATGATGAGATTAAGTTAAATCATGTTCACTGCTAAACTAAAAGCCTATTGTTGAAATTTCCTATCAATTGTTTTGTAAATCACATAGTACTCTCTCTCTACATATAAAGACTTATTTTTCTAACAGTGGCATTCATTCATTTGAATGTTTCAGCATATTAGCCACACAGATGCCTATAAATTTGTTTGCTAAATGAATATACAATGTTCACTTATAAGCACAGATGAATTTCTAAGTAATTGCTAATATATCACAATGTGCCAGTCACTGTTTTAACCACTTTACATACTCTAATTTTTAATCCACACAGTAATACTCTAAATCAAAGATAAGTACTATTACCCGCCTCATATGAGATAATGATAAAACTAAAGCACAGCGGGGAAGAGACTTGCCCAAGGTAGTCAGTTAACAGAGCCAGGATTCAAACCTAGGCAGGCTGATTCCAGAATCTGTGCAGCCAGCAAACCACACTGCCCTACTAATTTAAAATCAAATAGTATTCACCTCACAACAGATTCACTAAATGAAGCACAAATACCTTTGAAAGGCTTTATTGCTCACCATTCCAATACTTTTGTCACAATAAACACTATTTCAGAATTTCTAATCAGCTTAATAGACTTCCAACAACTCAATGCCTTTGTCTTTCACATTTATTGATTACCTCAACAGCCTAGTTTAGAGAGATTATCAATCTTTTACCAAAATATCTATAGCCTGATTCTGCAGACCTGCAATCGTCAACTTTGTTTTGTTTACTACAAAATATATTTATCATGAGTATGAGAGTTTCAAGTCTTATCATCCACCAATAAACCACTGTTCAGGCATCATTACATATTTCTCCCAGGCTTATTTGTAATATTCCCAACCTTCCACCACTACCACCAAATAAGCAAAATCTCTGTATAAATGGGGAGAAACTGAACTGTCTTACTCTGTAAAAAAGAAAGGAAATGAATCACTGTCATAAGATAGAAAGTATTTTAAGCTACTATTCCATAATGTAAACCCTGAGAACATTGCTTTTTATAAATGAGTTTTAGTAATCATTTTCTAAAAACAAAAATAGTTTCACAGGTGCTTTATAAGTACTTTATAAAACATTTATTTGTAAGAAAAGACTTCACATTCAAGACATATGAGACAAATGAGTTTTCTTATATTCTGCTATATATTCAGTTTTGTTTTTTAGTATTAAGAACTGAATTAAGTTAAAAGTTCTAAGTAAAAAGTACCTGAATGTTTATGCCATCCTGTTTAGCATGGCAGCCAATGGCTACTCCCTGGTTGCATTACCTACAATACAATACTGGGGTCCTAACCTTTTTTCATTTCCATCCCGAACATTATGGATCCAGACTAGTTCCACACACCAGAGCCGATGGCTTGATATGTAACACAATACCTATTACTCAAGTTTCTTTTACTTCAAAACTAACAAATAATCGTACCCCAGTAAACTATTCTGCTTTCAGACACAATCCAGGTCCGAACCATGAGATTCTCTAAGATCTTTCCCCGAGCTAAAAAATGTGCTTTACCTATAGCTATTGGCTGCATTTCTTTCAGAATTATTTAACCCAAGGAACCTGCTGTAATTGCAAAATACAGAATGGCCATAGCAAGCCTCTTGAGAAAACTACTATATGAAACTCTCAATGTGTATTACAACAAAGATTCTGAATAACATGTAATGGTTAGCATATCCTTTCACTATGGTTTTACTCTACCTTAGTTGTTACTAAGACTGGCTGATCAGAAACACGTATGCAACTTTTTTAAAACAGAACGCTAGGACCTATATTTTTCTAAGTATATCACCACTCATCTACCAGTTCCCCTGAAGACTAAATGCAGTAGATCTACAGTGAAACTAAGGTTTTTTTGGTTTTTGTTTGTATGTTTGTTTGCAGTTTGGGCCAGGGCCCAGTTTGAACCTGCCACCTCCGGTATATGGGGCCGGAGCCCTACACCTTGAGGCACAGGTGCTGCCCTGAAACAGAGTTTTCAAAAATTTAGTTACGTAGGCTCCATGCCTGTAGCACAGTGGTTATAGCACCAGCCGCATAAACCAACGCTGGCAGGTTCAAATCCAGCCTGGGCCAGCCAAGAAACAATGACAACTGCAACAGAAAAATAGCCAGGCATTGTGGCAGGCCCCTGTCACAGCTACTTTGGAGGCTGAGGCAAGAGAATCGCTTAAGCCCAAGAGTTAGAGGTTGCTGTGAGCTGTGACACTACAACACTCTACAGAGGGTGACCTAGGGAGAGTCTGTCTCAAGAAAAAAAATAAATTAGTTACATAAATCCTTGCTATCCAAAGTGTGGTCCAAGCATCAGAAGCATCAGCATCACCTGGAAGCTTGTTAGAAATGCAAAATCTTAGGCCCCATCAGACCTACTGAGTCTGAACCTGCATCTTAACAAGATCCCCAGTGATTGATTAGTAAGAGTATTAAAAATTCAAAAGCACTGCTGTACATGATTCTGATGTAGGACCAGCTTTCAAAAGCTCTCCTAAAGGTGGGGTAAACCCCCACAAAAATTAAATGAAATGTGCTCTTTTAATTCCAGAACTGAGCGAAAAGACTTGTGAGTATTATGTGCTGTTGTCGAGGCCCTAAGCGACATGGGAAAACACGGTGGGGGCCTGCGAGCCAGGCGTAAAAACCTCTTGCAGGTAACCCGGACTGTGCAGTCAAGTCAGCCTGTCAGATAAGGCTTGAAACGGCCCATCTGTGCAGAGGACATGACTCAAAGGTTGATGTGAGTAAAAAGAAAAACTCCATCGTAATGATGTGAGTAAAATACTCCATCATAACTGCAGGGTCTCCAAAGCCATAAGAAAACAGTCATGAAGCCAGTTTCTTGGAAATTTAATTGAGTACATAGAAGAGAAAGGTTTTACTCCTCCGTTTATCCTAACCTTTAACTTTAACAATAGAAGTCAGATAATGTATTGTTCTTTTAGATCTTCCAAGAGGAATAGCCTGAGGCTAGCTTAAGATGGTTGTCTTACTTTCCCCGGACTTTTCTTTTTTTTTTTTGTAATTTTTTTCTTTTATTAAATGATATCTGTATACATTAATGCAAACATGGGGTATAGTGTAGTGTTTTCACACACATTTTGAA
>CAUYTI010044197.1:0-15528 GCA_963575145.1 Galago senegalensis | reverse complement strand
AAGCTATCCCCCTGGGTAGAGTGCCATGGCATCACGCTCACAGCAACCTCCAACTCCTGGGCTCAAGCGAGTCTCCTGCCTCAGCCTCCCAAGTAGCTGGGACTACAGGCGCCCGCCACAACGCCTGGCCATTTTTTGGTTACAGCCATCATTGTTGTTTGGTGGGCCTGGGCTGGGGTTTTGAACCCTCCACCTTAGGTGTATGTGGCTGGCACCTTATCCTCTTGAGCCATAGGCGCCGAGCCAAATTATCTCATTTTAAGATGTAGACCCAGGAAGTTGTTGTTTATTCCCCAGTTTTTTTTTTGTTTGTTTTTTGAGACAGAGTCTCATTTTGTCACCCTCAGTAGAGTGCTGTGGCGTCACAGCTCACAGCAACTTCAGACTCTTGGGCTTTAGCAATTCTCTTGCCTCAGCCTCCCAAGTAGTTGAGACTACAGGTGCCTGCCATAAGGCCCAGCTATTTTTTTTTTTTTTGCAGTTGTCATTGTTGTTTTAGCAGGCTCAGGTTGGGTTTGAACCCACCAGCCCCAGTGTATGTGGCCTGTGCCCTTACCCACTGAACTATGGGTACCGCCTATTCTCCAGTTTTTATTATTTGTTTTAAAAGCCCAGAAGTATTTTGATGAAGTCACTGAGTATTAGTCAACATAACCTAAAACAATATATTAATTTAAGAAGCTTGGGCTGTTTTCTACATAACTCTTTCCTTTTGTTTCACATAGAATATACAATAAAGCATCATAAAGAACTTCAATATGCCAAAGATTAAGTTCTACAGTAGGCAAAATCATAAATATTTTAGTATCTCTTCTTCATTCCACACAGATACCAAGCATATGGGTGTTTTTCCTTTTTAAAACACAATTGTAAAACACAGTTTTCTATATTTCTGTAGAAACATCGAGAACTTGTATAGAAAAATTTAAATGTTATTATAAGAAACTGCCACCAGAGGGCACACATGTCAATGTTGCTGCAATCCCTGAAAATAATGACTTAGTTTTTGATGATGTTCACAGTAGTCTAAGGTATTCTAGGTATCTAGAAAAAGAAAATACTTTTAAATTGTAAAACAAGATTAAAATGTATAAAATAATCTAATGGAGGAGGAATTCCCTAGGTCTCGATAAACTATTTTTCCAACAAAGTTACAAATGATCTATACATCTGTTAGAAAAGTCTATAAAATAAGTAAAATTATAGAACAAACGTTTTCTCTACTTCCTATATAGGTAGAATATACTTTATAAATTATTTGATGAGGCCAGACACAGTGGCTTATGTCTTTAATTTTAGCACTCTGGAAAGGTGAGGCAAGTGGATTGCTTGAGCTCAGGAGTTTGAGACCAGCCCCAGCAAGAGTGAGACCTGTTTCTACTACAAAAAAGAACTAGCCGGATGTTGTGGTAGGCACCTGTAGTCCCAGCTACTTGGGAGGCTGAAGCAAGAGGATTGCTTCAGCTCAAGAGTTTGAGGTTGCTATGAGCTCTGATGCCACCATGGCACTCTACCCAGGGTGACAAAGTAAGACTGTGACTTAATAAATAAATAAATAACAAATTTAAAATAAATAATTTGATGATATGCCTAAGGGAGCTAAACTCACTCATTTCTTTCTCTTATCTTCTCCCACATCAAATGATTATAATCATCTATAACAGGATATTTGCTTCTGCTTGCAAGCTGCTCAATAAAACAAAACAATATGCATAATATAAAAAAATAACGAATTATAAAAGAGGTAAAACTTGAAAGTAAAGCTGTAGATAAGATAAAAATTTTACATAAAATCCCAAACACAGAGTCTCATCTATGTTATTACAAAAGGGCAAAAAATCCAGTCCTCCCCTTCTAACTTCTGCAGGAAGAGAATTCCGTTTTTTAGCAATGTGTTCAATTCATTATAGCCACATAACCACACAGCAAAAACTTGGGATGACCATGTGGTGCTGTGATAACATTGTTTCTGCTGTTCTTTTGGAAGCTGTGTCTATATGTCAAGGATAAATTGTGGGCCTTTGATCTAGGCACATTTCTAGAAATGAGAATTGCCTTCTGCAGAAGCATTCTTGCTAGCACAGACCCTATACCAGATCTGACTGCCTCCACTGCTACCTGTTTCATGAAATATTACATGTTTTTTTTTATTTTTTATTTTTTTGAGACAGAGTCTCACTCTGTCCCCCTCGGTAGAGTGCCATGCTATCACAGCTCACAGCCACCTCAAGCTCTTGGCCTTAAACAATTCTCTTGCCTCAGCCTCCCAAGTAGCTGGGACTACAGGTGCCCACCACAAGACCTAGATATTTTTTGGTTGGAACTGTCATTGTTGTTAGGCAGACCTGAGCTGGATTTGGTATATGTGGCTGGCGCCCTAGCCGCTGAGCTACAAGCACCAGCAGAAATGTTGCGTGTTTAATGTTGCTATTTTCAACTTACTACATTACTAAAACACTCCTGAGATTTACTTCTTGGAGGATGAGAAGGAAGTACAGGAGAAGGGAGAAGGTGGAACAGAGGGAAATCTAAAATCTTATACAAACTTTAAAAAAATAACTTACCCACCACTGCTGCCTCTTGGTTCATTGGGGAAGGAAAATCGGACGGAGGATTCAATGCTAAAGAATCATGTGAACTGTAATAAGAAAAGACAGTTGCAGAGGATGCTGGCAACAAAGAACAAGGTAAAACAGTTCCATCTTCCTTCTCCGGTAGATCAAGGGACATCTTAGAACCAGTACTGCTTGGAGGCAATGATGAAAAATGAGGATCTTCTACGAAAGACATATCAGAATCTTCACTATAACCGCTGGACTGCTTTACATTCGCGGCGTTACATATCTGGTGCTCAGAGTTACACGGCAGTGAACAATTCAGTTCTGCTGAAGAAACACACATCACTTTCTGAGCCTGCAACTCCACAAGACAAGAATCATGTCGTCGAGATTCCAAAGAAGAAAACTTTTCCTTCATGTCCAACTCCTTGGTTTCTCTCTGCCGTATCAATTCAAAGGGAGTCGATTTGGTCCGTATTATTGGCTCTTTTGAATTAAAGTATCTTCCTGCTGCATTTACAGGTTTAGAATTAGGACATGCCTGAGACAAAATCGAGCTCAAGTCCAAACTTTGATGCTTCTGAAGAGGTTCCCCAATGATTGGAAATGCCCTCATCTGCCATTTCATGGTCCTGTCGGCATTTTTGTTACAATCATAATTTAGCTCCAAAAAGTCAAAAGAAGTGCTCAGTTTAGCACTTCCAGGGTGCAAAACCAACCCGTCCTTTGTGTTTATTTTGGAAGTCCTAAAGTCAAAGGAAGAAACTCCTGCATTTTCCAGCTCTGTCCTTTGCTTGCTCTGTTGGCTCATCACTTTTGCTTCTTTTATGATGCTGAAACAGACAAACAAAAGAGCAACGCTGATACCCTACCCCCAAAAGGCCTCTTCCCAGCACCATAACCGTGTAAAATGAGATTCCTCTCCCGGACGGGACATCCCTGTCCACCCCCTGCTAAGACAGGATTCTATTAGACAGAAAGGAATACAGAAGCAGTAAAGAGGCATCAGAGCTTCTGGCAAAGGGGAAGAGCCAAGTCATAAGTCTGTCTCTCAGGTTCTTTGTCTAGGGGAGATGCAACATTTTCACGCACAAAATCATACTCACCTTTTTGGTGGATTCAGAGTGTAAGAGTCTGCTGGTAGAGTGTGATTTGGCTCAGAAACTGAATACGTTCCTTGACTCTTCAAGAGAAATAAATTAAGAGATTGGTTTTTACTAAAGTAATCTCAATGAGATATTTTAATATTTAGAAGGCTGGGAAGTAATTTTTTGGAAAATATGAAAATTTTAAATAATTCCTGAAAATTCTGGCTCATGCCTATAATCCCAGAACTCTGGGAGTCTGAGGCTGGTGGATCACTTGAGATCATGAGTTTGAGACCAGCCTAAGCAAGAGCGAGACCCCATCTCTAAGAAAAAAAAAACTAGCTGGGCATTGTGGCCACTACCCATAGTCCCAGCTACTTGGGAGGCTGAGGCAAGAGGATTACTTGAGCCCAAGAGTTTGAGGTTGCTGTGAGCTATGACACCATAGCATTCTACCAGGGGCAATAAATTGATACTCAGTCTCCAAAAAAAAAAAAAAAAAAAAAAAAAATTTCATGAAAAGGTTAGATGAGCTTCCATATTTTGACTAGCAAGAACTTGTTCATATACTGATATCAAAATGACAAGAATAAAAGATTAACAGTGGGTATATGTGTTGGCTGTGCCTGTAATCCTAGCACTCTAGGACACTGAGGTAGGAGAATTGCTTGAGGCCAGGAGTTCAAGACCAGCCTGAGCAAGAGCAAGACCCAGTCTCCACAAAAAATAAAAAACTTATCCAGGTGTGATGGTATATGCCTGAAGTCCCAGCTATTTGGGAGGCTGAGGCAGGAGGATCAATTGAGCTCAGGAGTTTGAGTTTGCAGCAACTATGATGACACCACTGCACGTTAGCCCAGGCAACAAAGTGAGATTCTATTCAAAAAATAATAATAATAGGCTTGGCGCCTGTGGCTCAAGTGGCTAAGGTGCCAGCCACATACACCTAAGGTGGTGAGTTCGAATCCAGCCCGGACCCGCCAAACAACAATGACAGCTGCAACCAAAAAATAGCTGGGCGTTGTGGCGGGCGCCTGTGGTCCCAGCTACTTGGGAGGCTGAGACAGGAGACTCACTTGAGCTCAGAAGTTGGAGGTTGCTGTGAGCTATGAAGCCACAGTACTCTACCCAGGGGGATAGCTTGAGGCTCTGTCTCAAAATAATAATAATAATAATAATAATAATAATAATAATAACTGTGTGATTGAAACTAAAAAGGATTTGCTTTTATCTTCACATTTTCAAATGGGAGCTTTAAGATGCTCTTGGGGAGTAACTTCAATCTCAAGAACACTCCACCTTCAGAAATTTCAGCATCTCACCCCTAAAGTTAATAGGTGTTTAGTAGGTCCCTATACCTGCCTCATCTATCTTGTTCTACCTTTTTCTTCGCAGTCTGGGCAGATAGGTTTTTTGCCATTCTTTTAGCATGCCAAATTCCCTTCCAATTCAAGGCTTTACACTTCCTGTCCCCTCTGACTGATGTACTTTTGCTCCAGAGTTTGGGTGGCTCTTTCATAGTGGTTCCTCTCTGGTTAACTGTCATCAGCAATAAAAAAACCTTCCCTGACCACCCAAACTACAATCATCACATTTCAGCCCCTATCCAACCACTCTCAATCTTTAATTCTTTTTTCAATAGCAAATATCATGTTATGAAACTTGTTACTGTAATTCATGGAATTCTTTTTCTTTTGAGACAGGGTCTCACTCTGTCACCTTGGCTAGAGTGCAGTGGCACAATTCAGCTCACTACAGCCTTGAACTCCTGGGTTCCAGCAATCTTTCTGCTTTAGTCTTCCAAGCATCTGGGATTACAGAAGCTGACTGCCACTCTCAGATTTTTTTTTTTTTTTGAGAGTCTCACTCCATTGCCCCAGTGCCATGGTGTCATCATAAATCCCATAGCAACCTCAAACTCTAGGGCTCAAGAGACTTCTCTTGCCTAAATCTCTCGAATAGCTGGGACTACAGGTACCCACCACAACACCCGGCTAGTTTTTCTATTTTTAGTATAGAGGAAGTCTCACTCTTGCTTAGGCTGTTCTCAAACTCCTGAGCTCAAGCAGTCCACCTGCCTTGGACTCCCAGAGTGCTAGGATTACAGGCATGAGCCACCATGCTTAACCTAGAACCTTCTTTCTGAGACAGAGTCTCACTATGTTACCCTCAGTAGAGTGCTGTAGCGTCACAGTTCACAGCAACCACAAACTCCTGGGCTCAAGCGATTCTCCTGCCTCAGCCTCCTGAGTAGCTGGGACTGTAGGTGCCCACCACAACACCCAGCTATTTTTTGGTTGCAGTTGTCATTGTTAGCAGGCCTGGGTGGGCTTAAACCTGCCAGCCTCGGTGTATGTGGCTGGCGGCCTACTCACTGAGTTATGGGTACCACCATTTTTTATTTATTTATTTATTTTTGAGATAGGGTCTTGTTCTGTCACCCATCAGAGTTCAGTAGCATGATCATAGCTTACTGCCACCTCAAACTCCTATAATACAAAGCATATTCTATAAAACAAATCCCGTTAAATGGCAATATGGAGTTGGAGTCCTGCATTTAATATCTAGAACATTTTGAATTACCTCCATTTATTCCTTGGTTTTATTTTTTTGCTTGGTTGGGGTTTTTTGATTGTTGTTGTTTGTTTGAGACAGAGTCCCACTCTGTCATCCCAGCTAGCGTGTAGCACTGTGATCACCACTTACCATAATTCCGACTCCTGGGCTCTGCCCCCATGTGACTGGGACTACAGGTGCACACCACCACACCCAGCTAATTTTTCTATTTTTACTAGAGACAGAGGTCTCACCCTTGCTCAAGCTGGTCTTGAACTTCTGACCTGAAGCGACCCTCCTGCCTCGTCCTCCCAGAGGGCTAGGATTACAGACATGACCCGCTGCACCCAGCCTACATAAGCCTGTTTAAAAACTCACAAAAGTCCCGAAAAGATTTCTCAAAAGAAGATATACAAATGGTCAACACGGGTACATGAAAAAATGTTCAGCATCACTAATCATGAGGGTAATGCAAATTAAAACCACAAAATGATATCATTTCACACTTGTTAGGATGGCTATGATTAAAAGGCCAAGATACAAACAAATGTTAGCCAAAAGGGCACACCAGCACACTGTTGGAGGGGCGTGTAAATTAATACAGCCATTATGGAAAACAATATGAAGATTCCTCAAAAAATTAAACTACAACTACCATACAGTCCAGTAATTCAACTCACTACGTCAAAGAGCTATCCACGCCCTCACGTTCATTGCAGTGTTACAACAGCCAAGATACGGAATCAATCTTAGTGTTCATCAGTGGATGAATGAGTACGGAAATGTAATATGTCATACAGTGGAATACCAGCCAGTCTTAACATTAAAAAAAGGAAATCCTGTCATTGGTGACAATATGAATGAAGCTAGAAGACATTATGCTAAATGAAATAATCCAGACAGGAAGAACAAATATTGCATGATCTCACGTATATGTGGAGTCTGAGAAAGTCAAATTCATGGAAGCAGAAAGTAGAATAGTCATCAGGGGCTGGGAGAAATGTAGGGGGAGGTATGGCTGGGAGAGTTGGTTAAAGGATACAAAATTTCAGCTAGAGAGCTATTGTAACAACACGGTGACTATAGTTATAAGCAAGGTATTGTAGACTTGAAGATTATTCTAGCATTCTGGGAGGCAGAGCTAGGTAGATTGCCTGAGCTCAGGAGTTGGGAAATAGGCCTGAGCAAGAGCAAGATCCTGTCTCTACTAAAAATTAAAAAAAAAAAAAACAGCTAAAAATAAAAAAACCCTCTAAAATAGTCCCAGGTACTCTAGAGGCTGAGGCAGGAGGATTACTCAAGTCCAAGAATTTGAGGTTGCTGTGAGCAATGATGATGTATCAGCACTCTACCCAGGGGGACACAGTAAGACTCTGTGTCAAAAAAAAAAAGAAGAAGAAGAAGAAAGAAGAAAGAAAATTGCTGAGAGAATAGATTAAAAATGTTAACACCAAAAAAAAGTGCATGAGATAATGGCTATGTTAATTAGTTTGATTTAGCTGTTCTTACAATGTATCCATATATGAAAACTTGGTGAACACCATAAATGTGTAGATTTTTTTTCTGAGACAGCCTCAGTTGTTTCCCTGGGTAGAGTGCTGTGGCATCACAGCTCACAGCAACCTCCAACTCCTGGGCTCAAGAGATTCTCCTGCTTCTGCCTCCCAAGTAGCTGGAACTACAGGCACTCGCCACAACATCTATTTTTTGGTTCCAGCCATCATTGTTGTTTGGTGGGCCCAGGCTGGATTCGAACCCACCAGCTCAGATTTATGGAGCTGGCACCTTAGCTGCTTGAGCCACAGGGGCCGAGCCAATATGTAGAATTTTTATTTATCTATTTTTTTTTTTAGAGACAGTCTCACTCTGTCGCCCTCAGTAGAGTGCTGTGGCATCGCAGCTCACAGGAACCTCTAGCTCTTGGGCTTAGGTGATTCTCTTGCCTTGTTTATTTTAAACTTTACCTCTGTTCCAGAGTATTCATCTCTGATGACATCCATCTGTCTCTTAAATAGTTCCAGTACAGCACTGTAGACCAGTTCATACTGTTCCTGACGAGTGTCACAAATAGGAACAAATGAAAAACAACAACAACAACAAAATAGCATGGTGAACTACCGAGCCAGATTTTAGCACTACACCCACCAATCAAATCCTAATATAGCAGATCTGAAAGGACCATCAACGTAAACTTAATAATAATACCTTACATTTGTGTAGCCCACTTCAGATCTCAAAGCACTTTTATGCTACTAGAAATAAATGGTTAAATATTTGATCTATGTCTGGCTAATGTACAAGGATCTTGTGACATGTTTCTTTTATATTCTAATCCCACTTTGTTACTTATCTTTCCCTTGACCATAATCCCTCTAATTCTGTTTTCTATGTCACATCTTAAAAACTGTATTTCACCCTGAGTGCATTTTTTGTAAGCCATCTGGATAAAGGTACACAGTAGTTGGTGTCTACATAGATAGCTTTAATATACATTCTTTAACTTGACCTTCACAATTGCTTTACAAATTACGTAGACAATATTAGACCTATTTACAGATGATTTGTCCAAAGCCATTCAGAAGTGATTCACAGCACTTGGCTTAGAAAGTGACTCTTCCAACTCTCAGTTTAATATTCTTAGATGTAATTGCTGAAAAGTCATCCTATTAAAGATACTAAGGAGAAGCTAACCACTGAATAAGGCTTGGAAATGTGTGGTTATGAAAGGATGTCATGATAGAAATGAGACCTTTACCACCACAAGACTTATGGGTTACTAGTACTCAATTTTCTCTGCACCTGCTCAAACGTTTGATGTTGGATTCACTTTTTATCGGAATGGGTCTACACAGGGTTTTCCTGCATACTTTTTATAATCCTATGCAAATAAAGAATAATTTTTTTCAAAGATAATGTAGTAAGAAACGATGCAGACTCTGTGTCGCCCTACACAGCTGTGGCTGTACTCTGTCATTTTTTCAAGAGAGAAAGTCAGACAGGAAGCAATCGCCCCGTTGCAGGGCCATTTCCTGGTTAGAGCAGTGTCAGAAAAAGCAGCTATGACTGCTAAGATATTTGTTGTCGATAATGCCAAAATAGGAAGGCTATTTCAGCGGTCTTCCAACTCTTAACAATAGACCTTACACGGAAGTTTTTTTTGAAATAGGGTATGGTTTTATTAATTGAATATTACAATTTCCATAACTCGGTTGCATGCTTCCTGGAGTCTTTAATACATGTACACGAAATAGCCTTCTTTCAAGCCCGAGCCCTAAACTAGCTAAGGCTTTCATTTCATAGGAACTTTCCTCCTCACAGGTTGAATATAGAAAACACCTACAGTCACACATGAAAAAAAAATTAGTTTTTTTCCACCAGCTATTAAGTGGAAAACCTGTGTAGGCTAAACGGATGGGTTCAGAATAGCTCTTAATTTTTTCCCTTCGATCCACAACTTCTGCATTAAAATACCTGAACTGCCATTGTCACTTGCTTTGTCTCTAAACGTCTGTGCAAGTTCATTTATAAGTGTTTTAAACACTTCAAGGTCTTGCTATTTAAGTAGTAAAATGCAGTTCTTACAAATTATGTAAAAATGCCTGTTACATGTAAACATCAATAAACATTTGACGAATGAATGAATGGGTAAATGCCAAATGTTATATTAAAGTCAGCATTAGAAATGTGGGTAAAATTATTGCCATAGAAAGATGGATGAATGAATATTGTAGACGGAGAGGTTTGAGCTAAGAAGGGAAGCGCATTCCCTAACAGAGTGAATGGGATAGACTAAAAGACTTTGGTATATAAATATAGTATGACGGTAATTTTTCTTAAAGTATGCATGTAATAAGGACCACAAGAAACTATGGACAGGCCAAGTGAAGTGGCTCACGCCCATAATCCTAGCACTCTGGGAGACCAAGGTGGGTGGATTGCCTGAGCTCACAGGTTTGAGACCAGCCTAAGCCACAGCGAGACCACATCTCTAAAAATAGCCAGGTGTTGTGGCGGGCGTGTGCAGTCCGAGCTACTTGCGAGGCTGAGCCAAGAGAATCACTTAAACCCAAGAATTTGAGCTTGCTGTGAGTTATGACACTATGGCACTCTACCAAGGGTGATAAAGTAAGACTCTTGTCTCAAAAAAAAATAAACTATGGAAAACTAGTAACAATGGCTCTCTGTGGGTAATAGGTATATGGTTGATTTTATTTTTATTTTTCATTGTTTCCTAAAATGATCACATGGACTGCATTCTACAAATTCTATTGCCACTCCCTGAAGTAGGAATTACAAATTCCTGATTTTCTGTGGCTTCAGAGATTATTTTCATTACTACAAAATTTCAAGTTACATATCAGCTATTTCTTTCCAATAAGTCAAGTAGCTTGTTAAATTTTTCTCAGCATCTTTTGTAGGAAATATTATATTGGTTTCTTAATATTTTATGAATAAACAATAAAATATAAGGAACGAAAGGAATTTGATACAGAATTGATCCTATATCCCTATACAGAGGTATAGAAAAAGATACTGGAATATTCAGAGTTAGAGAAGATGGCAATGGATTTGGAAGCACTTCATAGTAAATTAGTGTTGTATCTGAGCAGTCAGCTATTTTGTTTTTGTTTTTCTGAGACAGAGCCTCACTTTGTCACCCTCGGTAGAGTGTCATGGCATCATAGCTCACAGCAACCTCAAACTCTTGGGTTCAAGCGATCCCCTTACCTTAAGCCTCCCAAGTAGCTGGGACTACAGGCACCGGCCACAACGCCTGGCTATTTTTTTTTTTTTTTAGAGACAGGGTCTCACTCTTGCTCAGGCTGGTTTCAAACACGTGAGCTCAGGCAATCCACCCGCCTGAGCCTCCCTGAGTGCTAGGATCACAGGTGTGAGCCACCACACCCAGCCTCAGTCAGCTGTTTTTAATGCCTTACTATTAAACATAGAGAAAACCCAGACGCGTTCGGATCCCTTCCCCACAGTCCATACCTGAGTTTGAACTAATGAAGGCCTCTGTGTTCGCATTTCCTGGATCAGACTAAAAACACTGAAGTTCTCAGGAATTATCTATCAAATGAAAGGGAAAAATATCTTATTCCTTCTGATCCCCTGTTAATCAATGATTGCCCCTCTCTCACAGTCTCGCACTTCCATGACAAGTGCTCTCCCAGCATGAGATAGTATCAGAAAGAGAATGCATCTTTAAAACAAATGAGGTTTCTCATCCCTTGCAACATGATTCTCAGAGCCTGGTATTTTCCCTGGAAAAGATTGAAAAATCTTTTCAGAATGATTTCACATGGTGTAATCAAATTTCTACTAAAGATTTAATGAGGGACAAGGGCTCCGTAGATGAGCAAGGATGAGAGATTTACAAAACGAAAGAAGGCAGCAGATATATTTTAAAGTCAGCAGCCCATCTTTGAAACTTCCCATTTCCTGTGAGACATGAAAAATGATTTATAGATTAGAATGCAAAGTTGGATTACAGTACGTTGGTCCATCTACTGAAGCAGTTTGGATAAAGGCAGGGTAACTGGAATTTAGAACAGCTGCCCGCAAACCTTAGCATGCCTCAGATGCACCTGCAGAGCCTGCTGGGCTCTGCCTCTGGACGTTCTGATTCAATCCACTGGGGTGGGGCCAAACACTTGGCATCTTTAACAAGATCTCTGGTGATTCTGAGACTTCTTGTCTGGGTAAGAACCACCTACTCTAGGAACAAATTTAATCAACTGACAGGGTGAGTCTATAGGTAAATATTTTAGAAAAGATGAATCACCAAGATAAATATTTTGAAAAACCAAACAATTACTAAGTCTGAAAGGAGTAATCAAATAGGAAGAACTTGTGGGGAGAAACTCACCCCATCTTTCAGTAACATCCATGTGTAATCGATGGCACAGATAACGCCAGTCCTTCCACAGCCGGCGCTGAAATGAAAGGTCACAGTAGCTTGTACACTTGGGGAGACTAGATCATTGACCTTAGCTGGGAAATTGTGCGGCCAGATTTGAAGAAGAAGAAGAAGCCTAGAGGCCTTGAAACTTTTCAAACCCTGCCATTTCCAAAAGCACATCTGTGAACCCCGGGACAAGTACCGTTCACAAGTAATAACAAAAAAATATGAATTTAATGCTCAGATTGGAGTTAGTAGCATTTGTTGTTGCTGTTGACCTTTCCCTTTCAATCACAGAGTCCCCGCCAGACTCTGACATCCATTTTGTTCGAGGTAGAAGGCTCATGCCCAGGGTCATACCTGCAGTGAATGCATAGGGGCACACTGTCATCCTGTTGGTAAGAACGCACGTCCCAGATGAGCTCGAGAATAGGATCTATAGACGAAGGCACATCATGGTCTGGCCAATTCTTGTAATGAAACTGATAGATAGTTCGAGTTTCCTATTCACAATAAAAGTTTCAAGGTTAGGCCTCCACCTAACCTCAGTCTGACTTACTCAGTTGTATCTATATTGTTTTTTCAATTTATTCTCCTTTCTTCTCTATAGCTCTTGGGTGAGCAGGTGTTTTCTGAGAACAATTAACAGTGATTTCAGGCCACTTCCTATTAGCCCCATTCACAAGAGGAGGTAAATCTGAAAATAGTTCAAGCTATGGCTTCCCAACGTGTGTGCTTCACATGGGTCAGAGGCAGCTTATGTGTTAGGCCCCTTTGCCTTAGAAAGGCTGAGCGGGGCCCAGGGTAGCCTGATCTCTCATGTTGGTCTCTGGACTCTATTCGCTGTTTAGCCTCTGTTCCCCCTGCAAACATTATCATTTTAGACATGTGCTGTGGTGTGGAATTGACTGGGGAAACAGATCACACCAAAGATTTCTAGACTATGAAGACTTGTTCAGGGTATCATTTCTTATGATGAGAAGAATGAGAAAACTCCCCATTTTCTTCTGCCCAGGCCGAGTCACACACATATTTACTTACCTGCCTGATCTCTGAAGGCTTTTATCACTCTGTTTTATACTTACACTATTGAACTCGGCTTTTAGAGTCCTGATGATATAATCAGATTTCCTTTTTTCATCTTCCTATGAAGAAGCAGATTGAACATTAGTAATTTCAAAGGCGAGCAAGCTCTCTGTAAACTAAACCCTGGAGCCTTTGCTCAAGCATAATGGGAACAGACTTTATACTCACACAGGATATAGAGAAAGGGCCAAATTGCAGCTGCTTCTCTCCTGGCTCAGCCCAGTACCGCTCACACTTTTTCTGTTGCACAAAGCACAATGCAGTGATTTCCTTCCATCTATGCTAGTCTCCCCTAGGAAACACAACCCACTCCCTCACCCAGAAGCAAACTCAGCTCTGTGTCCTTCATTCTACGTCAGGTTCTTCTAACCCCCTATCACTGTAATCTGCATCTTGGAATCTCCAAGAACAGGGAAACAAATATTAAAGGATATAAACTACAGACTTCTTGGAAGTCTAGAAAAGTGGAAATAGGAATTTTGGATCTTTTTTCAGTATATCAAAAGGACCAATGAAAATTACGCATCTACTAAAACAAGTGTACAAGCTAAGTGAGATCCCAGGTTCCCCTGGCTTTAATTAGAAGTATCAGCCCAGAATGACAACAGTAGATTAGAACAGTGGTGGCTGGTAAAAATAAAACAGGAGCCACCCATGTAACTTAAAGTGTTCTGAAAGTCACATTAAAAACTGAAAACAAAAAAAAAACTGAAAACAGATGAAATTAATTTTAATACTACATCTTAGTCCGATGTACCAAGATTTTCAATGTATGATCAATATAAAATAGTTAATAGATATTTGATTTTTTTTTTAACTTAGCCTTCAAATTCCATACTTTGCTGTGGATATATGCTTCTGTGTATGATGTGCACCTTTTACCCAAACTTTGAGGAAAAAAATCTCCTGTTTTAATTTTTTAAAGAGGGACAGAGGTGGCTCGGCGCCTATAGCTCAACCGGCTAAGGCGCCAGCCACGTACACCTAAGGTGGCAGGTTCGAATCCCCAGCCCGGACCCGCCAAACAACAATGACGGCTGCAACCAAAAAATAGCCGGGCGTTGTGGCGGGCGCCTGCGGTCCCAGCTACTTGGGAGGCGGAGGCAGGAGACTCGCTAGAGCCCAGGAGTTGGAGGTTGCTGTGAGCTGTAATGCCACAGCACTCTACCCAGGAGGACAGCTTGAGGCTCTGTCTCAAAAAAAAAAAAAAGATCTCTCTCTCTCTCTCTCTCTCTCTATATATATATATATATATATATATATATAAACGCTTTACCATAGCCTGTTGTCAAACTTTGTGAAAACCTACATTTTAGCCAGGAGTTACAAACACAAATGGCTATAGGAGTTGGGCAGGCCATGTGAGCGAATGAAGGAAGCTGGATGTGAGAGAGAAGAGAGTGGGAAGAAGGCATGAGAGTGTGTGAGAACATGCACGTGCCCACAGAGGTAGCCACTATTTAATTTTTCACCAATTGTTTCCTAAGTTGGTGTTGGTAGATATTCTATTTTTTTAAAGAGAAGTCTGCCTTACATGTGAATCTCCTGATTGAGTGTCAGCAACTAATCTGCCACTTCAGAACAGCATGCAGGCCAAGCTAAACATATCTGGAAGCCATGTTCAACTCCAAGCCACAAGTTTGTTTTTCTGATTGACATTCTTTTATTTTCATGGTATGACAATTAAACAATAAGTTCCATTCAATAAAGCAAACTTTTATTACTTGGTTTTTCAAATTTAATACCAAACATTTCCTTTTGTCATGAAAACACACAGTTGGGCACTGTCATTCTATATCTAGTTACTCTCTTTGTCTCATACATCTTATTGGTCACTGAGCCATGACAATTCCAGCTCAGAAATACTGTTCTTTTTTTTTTTTTTAAAAACATACATACAAACAGAACTTTAAAAACTGGGATATATATGCAGAAAGTGTTACAGACGTTTCTAAATGTCGCCTACTGGTGATAAAATGTTTGCGGTGTGGGGCAATTCCTGGAAGCACACTGTTAAAATAATTCTAGATATTTGGTGAGGTGTATCTCCCCACCTGCTGCTTTGTCAAGAGCCTCTCAGCTTTTATTGGCTTTCTCCCTTCGCACAAAGTTTAAAAATGAGCTTTCAAGTTTCTTCAAGAAATTTGAGGGAGATTTTAATTGGAATTACATTAGCTCCATAAATGTTTGGGGGAGGAATTGACATCTTTACAATACTAAGCTTTCTAATCTACTTACAGCATGTATTCATATTCATTCATTTGGCCTTTCCTAAGGGCTGCCCATGAAGTGTTATTATTTAACCATAGAAGTCTTGCATGCCTCTTTCTGTAGATCT
>CAUYTI010044196.1:0-19907 GCA_963575145.1 Galago senegalensis | reverse complement strand
GAATTTGACTTACTATTATCTTTCTTAATTTTTCCATTAAAAAATTTCAGATTAATATGAGGGTAGAAATGATCACGTTACATTGTTTGCATTTTTTAGGTAAAGTCCAAGTTGTAATTGAGCCGTTCACCCAGGAGGAGTGCCATATACCCTTACATTGTGCACATTAGGTGAGAGCACATCATTCCCCCTTCCTCTTCTTCCTCCTCCTCTCTGCCCTTCCTTCATTTCCCCTGCCACTTATTTGAATTTAATTTTGTTTTTCTCTGATGTTGGGGTATAGTTGTTCATCAACCATTTTCATACTATTAATGAGCATCTTGGATACTTGCTTTTCCATTCTTATGAAACTTTACTAAGAAGACTTTTCCTCAACTCCATCCAGGTTAATACAAAGGATGTAATGTCTCTTTCTTTCTTATGGCTAAATAGTATTTATAGTATACATATACCACAGTTTATTAATCTATTCATGAGTTGATGGGCACTTGAATTGATTCTACATCTTGCAATTGTGAACTGAACTGTGATATACATTTTAGTGAAAACGTCCTTATGATAAAAATGATTTTTTTTTCTTCTGGGTAGATACCTAATAATGGGATGGTGTAATCAAATGGAAGGTCTATTTTGACTACCATAGAGATTAGCTATACTTCTTTCCAAAAAAGCTGTATTAGTTTGCAATCTCACCAACAGTAACAAAGCATTCCCTTCTCTCGACAGCCACACCAGCATCTGCAGTCTTGGGACTTTGTGACGTGGTCTAATCTCATTTCAATTAGGTGATATCAAAGTGGTTTTGATTTGCATTTCTCTGATAATCAGGTAGAATGAGCATTTTTCATTTGTTTTGGGGCCATTTTTCTGTCTTTTTGGGAGAGAATTCTGTTCATATCTCTTGCCCAGTGATAAATGGGGTTGTTTGCTGATTAATTTGAGTTCTTTGAATATTCTTGTTGTTAGCTTTTTGTCAGATTTGTAACATGCAAATATTTTTTCTCATTCTGAAGGTTGTCTTTTTGCTTTAATTGCTGTGTCCTTAGCTGTGCAGAAGCTTTTTAGCTTATTAAGTCCTATTTATTTTTTTTTTTGTTGCCAATGTAGTCATTTTTCATAAAATCTTTCTGCAACCCAATATTATTAATGGTTTCTTCTTTCTTTTTAAGTTTTTACCATTTTTTATCATAGATTTAAATCTTTTGTCCATTATGAATCAATTTTTTTAAGTGGTAAGGGGTGCTGGTCTAATTTCCATCTTTAACATGTGGTTCTCCAGTTCACCCAGAATCATTTATTGAGTAGGCATTCTTTTCCTTAGTGTATGCTTTAGTGTGGTTTATTGAAGATCAGGTAGTGACAGGAGAGGCTGGTTTCATCTCTAGATTTTCCTTCTTTTTTCTTTTATTTCTTTTTTTTTTTATTTTTCTTTCAATTTCTGTTGGCTTTCACTTTATCTTAGTTTGAAGTTTTCTTTTTATTATTATTTATTTTTTTACTTCTTCCTCCTGTAGTGACTCTCTTACCCTCTTGCCTTCCATGTAGCTGGGATTACAGATGCTAGCCACAACTTTTTTTTTTTTTTGTAGAGACGGGGTCTCACTCTGGGTCACTCTGCCTCATGCTGGTCTTCTTCTGGCCTCGAATTCAGCTGAGCTCAGGCAATCCACCTGCCTCGGCCTCCCACAGCAGTGGGACAACGGGAGTGAGTCATCACACCCGACCTCTTTTATTTGTTTTTTTTTTGTTGTTGTTGCAGTTTGGCTGGGGCCAAGGCAGGGTTCAAACCCACTACTCTTGATATAATGGGCCAGCGCCCTACCCACTGAGTCATGCGTGCTGCCCCAATCTCTAGATTTTCTATTTTGTTCTATAGATCTATATCTCTATTTTTATGACAATACCATGTGGTTTTGATTACTGTAGACTTGTAGTATAACCTGAAATCTGGTAAAGTTATGCCTCCAGATTTGTTTTTATAAGTAAGAACTACTGTTACAGTTTTATTTTTTTATGATTCCATACAAAATGAAGAACTATTTTTTCTAAATCTTCAAAGTATGTTGTTTGTATTTAATGGAGACTGCACTGAATCTGTAGATTGCTTTGGGTAGTATAGACATTTTAACAATGTTGATTCCTCCCAGCCAAGAGCATGGCATGTTCTCCCATTTGTTAATGTTTTCTGCTATTTCCTCAAGGTTTCATAATTCTCTCTGTAGAGATCCTTCACCTCTTTCATTAGATGTTGTCCCCAGTATTTCCTTTTCTTCAAAGCTATTGTGAAGGGCTGAACCAGAGAGCTTTACACCAGAATTTTATCAAACCTTCAAAGAAAAACTTGCAGAACCTATTCTAAAACATTGAAAAGGAATTAACTCTACTTAACTTGTTCTAAAGGAGCAGATGCCACCATGAAAACAAAACCAAGAAAAGACCTAACAGAAAAGGAAAACTACAGATCAATTTCACTGATGAATATTAATGCAAAAATACTTTAAAAAACCCTAGCAAATAGAATACATCTACACTATAAAGAAATACATCATTATCAAGTAGGCTTTATCTCAGGGATGTAAGGTTCATTTAACTTATGCAAATCCATGAATGTAATTCATCACACAAATAGAAGCAAAAACAAAGACCATTTGATCCTCCCAATAGATGCAGAAAAAGCATTTGACAAAATTCAGCATCCTTTTCCAACAAGAACATTAAGAAAGTAGGCAAAGATGGGAAATTTCTTAAACTGATAGAAGCCATCTATGACAAACTTACACTCAATATAATATTCAATGGAATAAACTGAACATATTTCCACATAGAATTAGAAACAGACAAGAATTTCAACTATCACCATCACTATTTGAGATAGTTCTGGAAGTTCTAGCCAATGCATTCAGGCAAGAGAAAGATGTTAAGGGTATTCAAATGGGGTCAGAGTAAGTAAAATACTCACTCTTTGCATATAACATGATCTTACAATTAGAATACTCCAGAGACTCAACCATAAGACTCCTGGAAATGATCAAGAAATACAGTACTGGCTCCAGCCTGTAGCTCAGTGTCTAGCCACATACACCAGAGCTGGTGGGTTCGAATCCAGCCTGGGCCTGCCAAACAACAATGACAGCTAACTACCAAAAAATAGGGCATTATGGGCATTATAGAAGGCTCTTGTAGTACCAACCACTTGGGAAGTTGAGACAAGAGAATCACTTAAGCCCAACAGTTTGAGGTTGCTGTGAGCTGTCATGCCATAGCACTCTACTAAGGGTGACATAGTGAGACTCTATCTCAAAAATAAAAAAAAAAGGAAAGAAATACAGTAATGTCTCAGGATATGAAATCACTTTCCACAAATTAGTAGTCTTCATGTACACCAATAACAATCAAACTAAGAATCAAATCAAGAACTTCACTTAATTTCATGAAGAGATTTTCCTTTACTTTTTATATATTAAAATGTTCTTGTCATATTTGGGCATCAATTTCATGTTGCCTACACAAAATGATTTGAAAAATGTGCCCCCTTTTCTTCTATTCCCTGAAAAATTTGGGAGATGAATATTATTTCTAATTTAAATGGTCAAAAGATTTTACTCACATAGTCATAGTGTCAGAAATTTTCTTTGCTGGAAGCATTGAAATTACAGTGAATACCTTTGTTACAACCATAATATTCAGACTTATTCTAATATTTCATATGCAGTTTTTATGAATCACGTTTTTCAGATAATTTGTTAATCTCATCTAAATTTTATAATTTATTGGCATAAAGTTGTTTATAATATGCACATCAGCTGTCATTGTAATATTTCTGTGTTGCACTGTAATGTTCCCTTTTTGTTCCTGATTTTGATATTTTATGCTATCTCTATTGATCATTTGTTTGGAATTATCATCAGTTTTATAAATTTTTATAACCTTTAAACTTTATTTATTCTTTATTATACATGTTTTACTTTTCATTAAACTTTGCTTTTACATTTATTACTTTCTGTTTCTTTCTTTCTTTCTTTCTTTTTTTTTTGCAGTTTTTGGCTGGGGTTGGGTTTGAATCCACCACCTCCGGCATATGGGGCTGGTGCCCTACTCCTTTGAGCCACAGGCGTTGCCCTACTTTCTGGTTTTTTAAATTGCTTTTCTCTAAATTCTTGGGATGGATAGTAAGATAATTTTTAACCTACATTCTGTTCTAAATATATTCAAGGCTATGAATTTCTGTTTAAAGATAATGTTTGCTGCATCCCACAGGTTTTCTATGTCCTCTTTTAATTTTTATTTAATTCAAAATATGTTCCTTTTTTGTGATTTATTTTTTCTTTTCTTTCTTTCTTTCTTTTTTTTTTTTTTTAGAGATAGACTCTCACTTTATCACTCTTGATAGAATGTCATGGTGTCACAGCTCACAGCAACCTCTAATTCCTGGGCTTAAGATTCTCCTGCCTCTTCCTTCCAAGTAGCTGGGACCACAGGTGCCTACCAGAACTCCTGGCTGTTTTTTCCTTGCAGTTTGGCCTGGGCAGTTTGAACCTGCCAACCACGGAATATGGGGTTGGCTACCCACTGAACCACAGGTGCTGCCCTGAGATTTATTTCTTTATCTATGGACTATTAAGCACTATATTGTTTACTTTTTAATATATTTAGATAGTTTCTGCCTATCTTTGTTACTGATTTCTAACTTATGTCTATGCAGTAAGAAAACATAACTTTGTTGAAAAGTTTGTTGAAATATGCTGATATTTACTTTAAGACCCAGCTCGTAACTTTTGGTTAATGTTAGAAGTACATTGGTAAAGATTTTTGATGCAGTTTTGTTACTTTAATTAAGTCATTTTTTTATTTATTATTTTTCAGTATATATTCTTTGACTACATATGCTGTAAGTAACTGAAAAAAGTGTGTTAAATATAATGTTTAAAATATTACTTTATAGGGCAGCACCTGTGGCTTAAAGGAGTAGGTCACCACCCCATATGCCAGAGGTAGAGGGTTCAAACCCAGCCCTGGCCAAAAACTGCAAAAAAAAAAAAAAAATCACTTTGTAATTGGAGATTTGGTTTATCTTAGCTTTGATCCTTTCAGTTTTTGTTTTTATTGTTTAAGACGGCATTTTTGATACATACACATTTAGAATATTGTTATCTTCTCAGTGGATGACCCTCTTAGGACTTTATTTATATTAATAATACTTTTACTTTGAAGTTTACATTGTCTGAGTCATAAACTTTGTTAATCTACAAGTTCCTACTCTTTCTCTTTTTTCCCTTTTACAACCTGTTTGTATGTAGGTTAAATATGACTCAAGTTGTATGCAAATTTGATTTCCTATATTCTAGATTTTGTTGGTAACATTGTGGTGTTAATGAACTTGTTCAATGTATAGTCTGTAGTTTTTCTTAATTAGACTAATGCAGACAGTGGTTGGATTTATGCATTTCAAGATAACTATATAACGGGTATGTTTCAATCTATTGCAATAGTCATTTTAAAATATACTGAGTGTTCTTATTTATTTATTTATTTATTTTCTGATACAGAAAATAAATTTATTTACTTATTTCTGATAGAGCCTCACTCTCTCTCCTGAGATAGAATCCTGTGGCATCATCACAGCTCACAGCACACTCAGACTCCTGAAGCTCAAGTGACCCTCCTGACTCAGCCTCACAAGTAGCTGAACTAAAGGCTTGTGCTACAATTTCTGGCTAATTTTTGTATTTTTTTGTGTACAGACCAAGTCTGGCTGTTGCTCAGGTTGATCTTGAACTCTTGTCCTCAGGGATCCTTCCACCTTGGCCTCCCAGAGTACTGGGATTACAGGTGTGAGCCACATGCTAGGTGATTGTCCCAATTTGAACAGATAATGGTTGCAGCCTCTTCAAGTTGATTCTTGAGTCTTTTCTCATAATAGCTTTTTTTGGTATGACAAGTAGTTTCAGGGTCAATATGCTTATTTCCCATATTAAAATGCAATTAGACTCATGCCCATGAAGCTCTAGTTTCTTTCCTGCATTATTTTTTAACTTTTTTTCCAGGAAAAAAACTCTAATCTGTTCCAAATTAAAATTTATACACGTGTTATAATTCAGATCCTCTAGGCTTTTTCATGGATAAATACAACCACATGGAAGTATTATAACTGCCATTATACAAATGTTTGCTTGTATTAAGACTTAAAGATGTACTTTAAAAAATACTGCATATATTAAAGTATTTAAGAAAAAAAAATTCACCTAACAAGAGCAAATATTGTAACCTAATCATTTGTGCCCTCATATCAATCTGAAATAAAAAAAAAATAAACTGACAAAAACTCTCACTTCTTGGTAGAATAAATGCACTTTTTCCTATACTTCTCCCTAAGTACACCTGGCTACCTTGAACCTACGTAGAACACAAACCACAAGAAGACTCTCAGTGGTAGACAGAAGACAAACAGAGCTCAGGCCATCAGGACTTGAGGAACAACAAGCAGTAAATATCTTAGGTTTTCTCCTTGTCTCAAATATCCCAGTATTGGAACAAAAGAGGCTGCAAAACCAGAAGATTTGATGGGTCCATGGTAAAAAAGTGTCTTCTGTGCCTACTCTCCATACCTAAAGAACCACAAAAAAGGCAGCCATAAAAAAACAAGAAGACATAAAATTTGTGAAGAATAACTGTTTCAGTCCAGCCAAATAATGAACAAAAATTGGATGTCTTTTAATACTCACATTAGCAAAGGTTGAGTGGTGGACTTAGACTTGTACACTCACCATACTGTAATGAGTTAACTCAACAGCCCTGCTGGAGTGATGCTGGAGAAGGCCAAGTAGGGACCTGGAACCTTCACACCACCACTGGTAACAAGTCTTCCTCACCCTACCCCCCGCCATGTTACCCTGTGGTGTCCAAGGAATCTGATTGGGAGCCTAGACTTACTTCTACATCTATACAGTAGTGACAGGAACAAGGTGCCCTTGTTATCCCATAGGAGTGAAGTCAGTCAAGGGAAGCTCAGAGAAAGCTATGAGATGCAATATTTTTCAAGTGTTTAAAAGAAAAGAATTGATGTCCTGCAATTCTATAACCAGTAAAAAGTCCTTTCCCAGCGGGTAGAAATTTGACATTGTTGAATGAGGAAAAAATAAGAGAATTGCCAGCAGAAGCAAAAATATGAATATATACATTAGGTTTTATTCTCATTTTGAGTTTTAAGTTTTTTTTGTTTTCTTTTGAGACAGAGCCTCAAGCTGTCATCCTGGGTAGAGTGCAGTGGCATCACAGCTCACAACAACTCCCAACTCCTGGGCTTAAGCGGTTCTTTTCTCTCAGCCTCCCAAGTAGTTGGGACTACAGGTGCCCGCTACAATGCCCAGCTATTTTTTGGTTGTAGTTGTCATTGTTGTTTGGCAGGCCTGGTCTGGATTGGAACCTGCCAGCTCTGGTGTATGTGGCTGGTGCCTTAGCTTCTTGCTTCTATTTTTGATGGTACAAGTAAAAACTATACCTGATAGGGTTATGAATGTATGCAGAAGAAATATTTAATCCTATTTTATATTATAAAAGCAAAAGAACAATAAAAAGAGATAAAGTTTAACACTTCCTTTTTCATTTCAACTTAATATAAGGGTACAAATGCGTAGGTTACATCATTTTTGTTTCTAAGGTAAAGTTCAAGTTGTGGCTGAGTCCTTTACCCAGGGGCTGTGCTATATACCCTTGCATTATGCAGTTAGGTGAGAACTTGCCCATCACTCTCTTTCTTCCCCTTTTCTGTTTTCCTCCTTCTCCCTTCCCACTAGAATATACTTGTGTTTTTCTTTCCTGAGGAGGTCTACACTCAACTTGTACTGGTAAAATTTAATACACAGAGTAATCATCACAAAAAGTTCAGAAAACATAATTTTTTTTTAACGTCTGAAAGGTGATCAAGTGACCCACAGGAAGGCAGTGGAAAAGTAAGATAATTTTTTGAGTCTCTCATTTTAAACAATAATTGAGAGAACTGAGAAACAGAAAAGTAAAACTGGAACAAAAAAAGAGACAGATTTAAGCTCTAATATATTAATAATGAAAGTAAATGGTCTAGATACATTAATTAAAAGGCAGAGACTGGCAGAATGAATTTAAAACATGACCTAATTCTGTTTTGTCTACAGAAAAACTTACTTTTAACACAACGATATAGGGAATATTAAAGTTAAAAAAATTTTAAGTGACATTGTTCAGACCTTACTTAAAATAAAGCTGGTATAGCTATATTAATATCAAATGAACAAATAAATTATTAGAGACAGATAGGGCATTATAAATGTATAATAATAGAAGTGTCAATTCATGAAGAGGACATAGCAATTCTAAATGAGAGTGCACCAAACAACAGTTCTACAAAATGTGTGAAGCAAAAACTGATATGACTGAAGAAGAAATAGACAAATGGATAATTATACATGTAGATTTCATCTCTCTTCTAGCAATTGATAGAACAATGAGACAGAAAATAAGAAAGTGTATAGAAAAACCCAATCCTGCCCAACATACAACAAATTCTAATCAACATTTTAGAATATTATATCCAGTAGCATCAGAGTACACATATTTTAAATAAGTGTCCATATGGAAGGTAGGTCATATCCTAATCCATTAAATAAAACTCAACAAATTTAAAAGAATTGAATTGTACAGAGTGTGTTCTCTGAGCACAATGGAATCAAATTGGAAATCAATAACAGAAAGGTAACAGAAGAATCTACAATCACTTTGAGACAAAACAAGTATGTAGAATCCATAAATAAAAGAGAAAGAAAGTCTCAACTGAAATAAAAAATACATTGAACTGAGAGAAAATGAAAAGACAACAGATCAAAATTTGTAGGATAAAACTAGAGCACCCCTGTGCAGTACAATTCTCAAACCAATATTCTTGGCTCCCACTTCAAGAACCCAGAAAAAGAAGAGCAAAGTAAAGTGAAATAAAGGAGAAGGAAGAAAATAATAAAGATAAAATTAGAAATCAATATGAGGAGGGAAAAATAAATGAATGAAAGAACTAATTTGTGAAAAGATCCATAAAATGGACAAAGTTGCAGCAATATTGACAGAGGAAAAAATGAAAAGGTACAAATTTATAATATCAATCATGAAATAGATAATAAGACAGACATTGAGGGCATCTAAAGATTAGTAGGACTCTTATATGCATGACTCATTCTATATATATAAGTTTCATTACTTACAAAACATAGACTAGTTTTTGAAAAACACAACTTACAACTCACCGAATACGAAATAGGTAATTTGAATAGGCATATGCCTGTTAAGGAAATCAAATTCATAATTATAGAATTCCCCCAAAGAAATACTATCAAATTCAAAAAGAATTAAGATTTATTCTACACAATAATTTTTCAGAGAATAGAAGACAGACTACTTCCCAATTCTTTTTTTTTTTTTTGCAGTTTTGGTTGGGGCCAGGCTCAACCTGCCACCCCTGGTACATGGGGCTGGCGCCCTACTCCTTGAGCCATAGGCACTACCCCCAATTCATTTTTTGAAGATAGTAGTATGCTGATTCTATAACCAAGGACAATGCACACACACACACACACACACCAGACACAAAACTACTGGCCTATATTCCTTACAAACATAGATACAACAAAACTCAATAATATGTTAGCAAATTTGATTCAGCAATATGTAAAAATAATCAAGTAAGAGTTATTCCAAAGATGCAAAGCTGGTACAATTTTTGAAAATCAACCGATGTAATGCACCATATTAAAGATCTAAAGTAGAAAAAACATATGAACATATAAAACTGGGGCAGAAAAGGAGTTTGAAAAGTTCAACACCTATTCCTTATAAAAACTTTTCAAAAATACTAATGGGGCGAACTTCTTTAACTTGATAAAGAAGCTACAGCTAACATATTTAATGAGGAAAGATGGAATATTTCCCCCCTAAATCAGAAAGAAGGCAGGGCTGTCCACTTCCATTATTCTTGTCCATCATGTGTTACAGCCTCTAACCAATGCAATGAGGAGAGAAAACATGTTTAAACAAGGAAGGGAATACAAATCAGAAAGGAAGAAAAGAAATACAACTGCCCTTATTTGTAGATGGCTTGATTGTAAATATAGAAAATCCCACGGAAAATACAAAAAAGCTTCTAGAACTAATAAATGGGTTCTGCAAGACCATAGGATACAAGAGAACCACACGAGACTGAGTTGTATTTCCTCATCCTGACAATGAACCAGTGGGGAACAAAATTAAAAATGGACCATTTATAACTGATAAAAAAAAAATAAAGAAGCACAGTTTTAAATGTAGCAGGACATGCCTGGGATTTGTATTCTGAAAACCACGCAGTGCTAATGAAAGAAATATTTAAAATCTAATAAATATAGAGACATATTGTATTCATGACTCATGATGCTTAAATTCATAAATCTGTCATTTCCCCAAATTGATAAATGGGTATAATGCAAGTTCTGTGAAAATTTCAACAATGCATTCAGTAGGTATAGATAAACTTTTCTTAAAATTTATATTAAAAGCAAAGGAATTAGAATAGCAAAAAGCTATCTTGATAGAGAAGAATGAAGTGGAGCAAACTGTTTGACCTCAAGACTTTTTATGTAATATATTGGGAGAGTTTGGATGTTTGTGCCTTCTAAACCTCATGTTGAAATTCAATCCCAGTGTTGGAGGTGAGGCCTGATGGGAGGTTTTTAGCTCCTGGGGATGAATCACCTGTGAATGGCTTGGTGCCCTTGCTCAGGTACTGAGTGAGTTCTTCTATCAGTTCCAGTGAGATCCGATTGAAGTCCTTTGACCTCCTCTCTCTTGCTACTTCTCTCTCCATGTGACACACCTGCTGTTCTGCCTGGATTAAAAGCTTCTTTGATGGGAACTCCTCCCTAGAAGCAGTTGGTGGTGCCAAATTTCTTATGCAGCCTGCAGAGGTTGAGCCAAATAAACATTTTCTTTTTAAAAATTACCCATTACCATGAGTTCTTTTATAGCGTGTGAAATGGATGAAGATATATTAATCATGATTCTGGTATTGGTGCAAGGATGGACATATTTAATCTCTAGAATCCAGAAATATACCATCCACAGATGTCCAAATGATTTTTGACAAAAGTATAAGGCAATCACTGGAATAAAAACAGCCTTTTCAAAAATGCTTCTAGAGCAGTAGTTCTCAACCTTCCTAATGCCACAACCCTTTAATACAGTTCCTCACATTGTGGTGACCCCCAACCATAAAATTATTTTTGTCATTTTTCTACTTGTTATGAATCGTAATGTAAATATCTGTTATACAGGATGTATTTAGGTGACCCCTGTGAAAGGGTCGTTCCACCCCCAAGAGGGTCATGACCACAGGTTGAGAACCACTGTTCTAGAGCAATTGAGCCTGCATGGGTTAAGAAAAAAAAATAATTCAAGATGGATCTAAGGTCTAAATGTAAAATGTAAATTTACAGAACTTTTATAAAAGCAGTAGAAACAATGTTTGGAATCTAGGGCTGGCCATAAGGTTCCTAGATATAATATCAAAAGCATAGTTCATAGGCACAAAGATTGTTGAGTTGGGCTTCAGGGAAATAAAGAGAAACCCCGTACAGACAATGAAAAGATGAGCTAAATAAAGAGTGGGAGAAAATATCTACAAATCACATGTCTAAAAAGGGAGTATTTTCTAAAATAAATAAAGAATGACAAGGGTTTAAAAAAAGTCCAATTAAAAAGAAAGAAAAAGACATGTGAAGAAATGTCACCAAAAAGGATATAAAGGTGGCAAAAAAGCCCTGGGAAAGGTATTCAGCATCATTAGCCATTAGGAAAGTGCCCCTGGAAATGACAATGACGTATGTTTATATCCGTATTTATATAAAAATAGTGACAACACTAAACGCTGACAAGGATGCAGATAAATAGGGTCACTCATCTGTTCCTGTTGGGAATGTGAGACGTAACTGACCATGGAACCAGCGTACTACTCAGCAGTTCAACTTCTAGGCGTTTATCATAGAGAAGTGAAGACTTTTGTTCACACAAACTCCTGTGCACAAATGCTTCTTTCAGCTTTACTTCTAATCATAAATTACTGAAAACAATCAGATTGTCCTTCCGTGATGGATTCAAGTGGCATGGCTGCACCACGAAATGCTACTTAGAAACAAAACGTAATAAACAATCCACACCGGCAGCAACCGGTAGGAACCTCCAGGAAACGCTGCTGAGTGAGAAAAGTTATTCACATAACATTGAAATTGTAAAATAATGAAGAGCAAATGAGTGTTTGCCAATATTTAGGGAGAGAGAAAAGTGAGTGTGGCTTCAAAAGGGCAACAGGAAGGAACACGGTGATGACGGATGGATTATACACCTTGACTATACCGATGTTGATATTTTGTTTGTGGTATTGTATTACAGTTCTGCACGATGCTGCCTTGGGGGAAAACTTGGTGACAGGAACACCAAATCTCTTGGTATTATCTTTGCAACTGCATGTGAATCTCCAACTATCTCAAAATAAAATGTTTAATAAAAGAAAAAAAAACTGACAATAGGAAGTCTGTGTCTGTGAAGATGACATCTGTTTTTTTTTCTTTTTAAATTTTTAAAATTATTGTGATTATTCTTATTTTAATTTTAAGAAGAAGCTACAGAGTCTCTCTTTTTATTCTATAACATTCATTGGTTCTTGTCCTTGGTGGGGTAAAAGTCAAAACTATTTTTACATCTACTAAGGAATAACATTATTACTAAAGAGGTTTAGAGTTTTGTTTTTTCCCTGTTGAATAAAGGTGAGAAAAAGGTGATTCAAATGAATTAAAAATGAAGGGCATTTTCTGTATGTTTATAGTCTTCTGCGGAGTACAGAGAACACCACAGTCGCAGAGTTTTATTTAGTAAATAGGTCACTGGGAATATTGTACCTCCAGAACTGAACTGCAAAATCATCTGCCTTTTTTTCTATTACATTTTAGGCATAGAGCATATTATGAAATTCTATTTGCATCACCAAAAGTAGTTTGCTAATTAGTCATTTTTTAAATACAAAAACTCAAGAAGGAGGAGTTGGAAAATCTCTTTGGAATTTATCATTTAAAAATGTATTTAGAAACTTGTAAGTAGAAATTAGAACGACAGTATTGCATTTTCATAAATCTAAGATTCTTCAAACTACGTATAGAATAGTGAATCAAAACATTAAATCTCTTTCCACTTTTTTATTTTATGTTGGAGCCTCAGAAACCAAATGATTTGTCTGGCATCATACGGCTAGGTCATGTCAAAATAACCTTCAGACATGGTGCTTTCATTAATTATTTTGGAATTATTTCGGGATCCTGAATTTTCTAGTATCTACTAGAGAATCATTATGGATATATTGTTGTATTGTTTTATTAGAATGTAACATACATCTAGAAAATTTTCCTTAGTTTCTTCTCTTAATTTTGCAAATTGAGCAACATTTTAATAAAACATTCAAAAACAGAATGAATTATCTTCAGTGAGGTACACAGAAGATGGTCATTGTTTTTTTTTTTTTTTAGACAGAGCCTCAAGCTGTCCCCCTGGGTAGAGTGCTGTGGCATCACAGCTCACAGCAACCTCTAACTCCTGGGCTCAAGCAAGTCTCCTGCCTCAGCCTCCCAGGTAGCTGGGACCACAGGCGCCCGCCACAATGCCTGGCTATTTTTTGGTTGCAGCCATAATTGTTATTTGGCGGGCCCAGGCTGGATTCGAACCCGCCACCTTAGGTGTATGTGGCTGGCGCCTTAGCCACTTGAGCCACAGGTGCCAAGCCACAGTAGTTTTTAAGTAACAGTATTTATAAAAAGCTTAATGGGGTTGTCCTGAAAACTTTATTATGCTTATTAGTTCATTTCCTGTTTCCAGATTTTATATTATGGTGACGAAATCATAACAAAGAAAGATTGCTCTATAGGTAGAGTTAAAATAAGTGCATACTGGGTTCAGGGCTGTATCAATTTCAATAGGAAGGAATGTTTCAAAAAGGTAAAATAGTTGCAGAGAACTAAAGGGTAAGTAACAGGCAATTTCCTGAGAGCGTTTACACATTTTTTTCATTCCCCCTGTTCTAAAGATGAGGTGAAAGAAGGGAGCCAAAAAGCTCTGTAAAACAGTGAGAAACTTTGGAAGGCAAAGACACTCACTATTTAGATGGCGCTCTCTGGTAAACCGACTGAAGCTAATCAAAGAGCAAAACTCAGTAGGACTTTTCTTCTTTTCTAGCTCAAGAGAAAGCTTTTTAAGAGCAGCATTTTCCACCTTTTCGTATGATCAGGCAAGAAAGACCAGGGCATTGTGCTAGTTTAAGCAAAGGAAATCAGTGGCTCTGATAATTTTCAGAATATCTATATACCATTAGCTGCTTCCTGTCCATCAATAGCTTCTCTCCTATCTTTACCTTGAATGCCCCTTATGATTTTTAAACATTTTTATTGTGAAATAATTTAGGACTTAGAGATAAAGTGCAAGAATGGAATGAAGACCTCACCTGGGTAAAATGTCGAATGTTCACATTTTATGATCCCCCATTTGCCTCACTCTCTTCTTGTCTCTCTGTGTCTGTGCATGGGTGTATGTAAATAAAGATATATATTTTTTCTGAACCTAGAGTAAGCTTCCATTTTACCCATTATTCTGTATATTTAATAAGCATTGCATAAAAAACAGAACCACAATTCTCCTAAAGATCATTAAAATCAGAAAACTGTCAAAATACAATACTACCAACAAATTTACAGATTCCATTCATATTTTGCCAATTCTCTCAATAACAATTTTTGTAATTAAAAAAAAATATATGCTTTTTTTTTTTTTTAAGGCCACCATAACAAAGTTCCATAGATAGGGTAGTCTCTATAATCCAGAAATTTATTTCTAATATTTCTGGAGGTTGAGAAGTTGGAGGTCAGGGCACAAGCATGGTTTGGTTTCTGGGGAGGCCTCTCTTTGGAAGACTGCTATCTTCTCCCATCCTCACATGTCAGGAAGAGAGCTAGAGCGCTCTCAGGGAGCAGGGGGGAGGGTCTCCTTTATAGGACACTAATCCCATTCTTGAGGGCTCCATCCTCACAACCTAATTGTCTACCAAAGGCTCGAGCTTCTAACACCATCACATTGTGGGTTAGGATTCAGATATATAAATTTGGGGGGGAAGGAGGGAACAAACATTCCATCCATTGCACTATCCTCTGGGGATCCAATTTAGGATTGCACATTGCATAGTTATGATGTCTTTTGAGATCTTTTAATGATTCCTTAGCCTTTCCTTATCTTTCATGACATTTATGATTTTGAAGAGTACAGGCTATATCTTTTGTAGAGTGTCCCTCATTTATGCTTATCTGATCTTTTCTCATGATTAAGTTCAGTTTCCACATTTGGGGCAGGAATATCACAGAAATGATTGTGTTTTTAACACATTGCATTTTAACAACACAATGTTGATTCGTTCCATTACTAGTGATGATAATTTAGTTAAGAAGGTCTTTTCTTAGTTTAGCCATTGTAAAATTACTCTTTCACTCTTTACAATGAATAAGTATTTTGTTGCTTAGTAGATACATTTAGTATACCTATGTAAATATCTTTGTCTTTTAGCTAATTTTTGTCCACTCACTTTAATATTAATTGCTGATTCATTCTTACATGAATAAATTATGATGATGACAAATGGTAATTTAATGATTCTTCTGCCTTTATTTGTTGCTATTAAAATTTAAGAAGAGATTACCACTTCCCTTTACTTATGTATATAAATATAAATGTATTGATTATCATCAGAGAATAGATTTAGAAATTAGGAAATATTTTGCAAGTGCAAATCTGGGAACCGTCCTTCAAACAGAACATTACTATTATAAAAATATCTTGATTAAACTGCTTGTTCTTTTAGCCTTATTTAGCTTAATTTAATAATATATATATGTGTGTAATGATCTGATTCTATATCAAACATTAGCTTTAGAAAGAAAGTCAGTAATAGTTCAGATTGTGTTTATACTCACAGTATAGGTAGGTAAAGAGGTTACTTTCAACCAAAAAATTTCTAAAAAGTTAATTTGAGTTAAATCATTGATGTCTAATACAATGTGTTAAAAATAATGCCAATATATTGTGAATCATATGTGTAATTTCATATTTTAGTAGTCTCACCAAAAAATGTAAAGGACAAAGGTAATAATTTTTATAATTTGTTTTATTTAGCTTAATATATCAAAATATTATAATTTTAACATTATAATTTTAACAATATAAAATGCTTAATCAATTCTTTCATGTTTTTCCTATTAATTCTTCAAAATCTTATAGTCATTTTATACCTATAACACTTGTTAACTCATAGCAGCCACATTTCAATTACTCAGTAACCCCAGGTGACCTGTAGCTAATGTATCAGAGAGCACAGATAGTAGATAATTGAAATCAAAGGACTTAAAAAATATAGAATATATTGTTATATATTGAATATATAGTTATTCACCTTAATTGGCATGTGATGAGACAGTATTATATAAAAGTAGAAAATGTAGAAAGCAAAGCCATATACAATTTGATATTTCAAGTATTTGAAATTCTATATAAAACCAGTACATTGTACCCCATAATTGCATTAAGGTACACAGCTATGATTTAATAAAGAAAAGAAACCAAAGCCATAATCACCTTTCTGTAACAATTCCAATAAAAATATACTCCAATTTAAAGAATAATCACCCGCATAACACTGTGAGACTGAGATTAATATAAATCTCTATAATGAATCAAATTTATTGGAATGATTTAATTAAACCCTGTTTTTCAAAACATGTATTTCATTATTATTTCTTTATCATGCCAGTATGTGTAAAACCTTATCAGCTTATCGGAGGACTCCTATAACTACAGTTTTGCTACTATGAAATACTAGTTTTCAAAATATATGTCCTATTTCCCACATTCTTGATTGAAAAGCACAAACATACACACACATAAAAGCTGTAAATAGCTAAATATCAGGTTCTCTTAGGGAAAGGTGGGGTCCCCATCTCACCTTAAACCTGTCTGGAGTGCTTCCTCACACCTAGGGAGGAGGAAACACCCATCAATCTACCAATCAGAACTTAGCATGCCCACTGCAAAAAGATGTAGAGGACTCCACAGCTCATGGGCTTACTGAGAGAGGTAGAGAGGGTCTTGAAGGTGACCTAGAAATGCCTTAAGGCTAATGATTATGTTGTTAGCTTAAATCTACATTGTGACCCACACCCCCTCAATAGGCTTTTAGAGAGCCTCATGGGAGGTTGGCATGTTCAGTAAGACTCTTGTTCCAAGGTGACCCCTGAACCACTAGGTAATTCCGACTACTATGTTGTATAAAATATAACCCCAAGCCATAACCAAGGCCTTTTCTTTGTCATGACAATGGAGGCCCAGAGAACCTATCTTGCTCAGTAAATCTCCTTACTCAGTGTAAATCTATCCTTCTCCTTCTCAATAAACATTCACATTCACCTTATTTTTGGATGTCTGATTATTCTTCATCCAAGAACACTCCCAAGGACTGAGGATGCAGACATTTTAGGATGCAGGTAACTGCCTTCAAACCAGACACATCTATTGGAATTTCTTACTAGAATATATCCCTTGTCATAAATTCAGGATTAAATGATACATAAATAAATCTAAGTCATTGGTTGTAGGATGGTTCTGTAGATGGAAAAGAAGCCATACTCAGTAAAGAAGGAGGTTTATTCTGAGCGAAATTTGAGGACCATGACCCAGAGCCACACCCAAGAAGCCTTGAGCAAGTAGACTCAGGGTTGAGGGGCTATAGTTTGGTTTGGTACGGTACATTTTAGGGAGGTAGGAATTACAGGTGAGATTATAAATCAATATGTGGAAAATATATATTGGTTTGGCCCCAAAAGGTGGGACATCTGGAAGAAGAAGTGATAGGTGGGTTTAAAGTCTCTTTGGTAGACAATTGGCTGGAAGAGTTAGGCTTTGTCTAAAAGACCAGGAGTCAATGAAAAGGAGCTTAATACAAAGGATCTGTTAATTAGGGACAAAGTACCTGGACAGACTCAAGTAGTTTCTTATGTATGTTGAGGGCCTGTGGGTAGGGCTTACATACATACATAGCCTTAGGCCTGTTAGTGAGTCACAAAGTACATCTCTAAGAACAGGAGGGGCACGATGAGGCAGGTCTGATCTCCTTTCTCACAGCCAGCAACTCAGTGTGAGGGATTCTCTTGGCCAAGTGGGTGTCCAGGCAGTTAGCTGCTTAGGGGAGCCTTAAGAATTTATTTTAGTGCACAGTTCCATAGACCCAGATCAGTAATGTTGAGCGAGGATGTGGGAGCACATTTAGACAGCTTGTTATGTACCAGGCAGTTTCCCAATCCACCAGCTCATTTATGTATATAACTCATTTCATTTTCAAAGAATCTTATCATTGGTTTTTATAGCACTTACAATCACTTTACATATGACGAAAGTAATGTACAGAGGTTGGGTAACTTCCCCAAATTTGCACAGCTGGTGAATGTTAGATCTCAGAATCAAACACAGGAAGTTGAGAATGAATCCAAAGAAGCCCTGTCCACCAGGATGATACTGTGAACTAAAATAAAATCTTAAGACTCCTCCTAAACAGCTGACTGCCTGGACAAGAGACTGTCTAAAACTAGTGGCTAGCCGTGAGAAAGATCAGACCCGCACTCTCTGCTTCTTAGAGACGCCCTTTGTGATTCACTAATAGACCTAAGGCTATGTAACACCTACCTGCAGGTCCTCAGTATACACCACAAGCCTCTTGAGTCTGTCCAGGTACTTTGTCTCTAATTAATGGACTCTTTATCTTAGGCATTTCTTTCCACTGATTCCTGGTTTTATTTTATTTTATTTTTACTTTTTTTGTAGAGACAGAGTCTCACTTTATTGCCCTCGATAGAGTGCCATGGTGTCACACAGCTCACAGCAACCTCCAACTCCTGGGCTTATGTAATTCTCTTGCTTCAGCCTCCCTAGTAGCTAGGACTATAGGACCCCGCCAGAACACGCCGCTATTTTTTTTTTTTGTTGTTGTTGCAGTTTGGCAATTGTCATCAAAGGAATCTTTAAACCCACCTATAACCCATAAGCTCCCTAGTTACAGATGTCCCACCTTTTTGGTCCAAACCAATATTTGTTTCCCATGTATTGATTTATGGCCTCACCTGTTATCCCTCTGTCCTTATGATGTATAAACCCAAACTATAACCCCTCCACCATGAGTCCACTTGCTCAAGGCTTCTTGGGTGTGGCTCTGGGTCATGGTCCTCAAATTTGGCTCAGAATAAACCTCCTTCTGATACCGGAAAAGTGACGCTCCAGCCAGCTCAGCTGAGCAGGGCCTGGGGAACCTGCCACTTCTTGGTGTCAGCAGCCAGCAACCTGCCACTGTCTTGGTGGCAGCAGCCAGCAAAAGAACTGACAGGCTGGAGCAAGCAGGGGAGCCTCCAGAGGCTCCAGTAGAGCGGCGCTAGAGGACCTGCTGGCTCTGCCTTGACAGCAGCTGGCACAGAAACCTGCAGGCTGGAGCCAAAGGGGGAGCTTTCCTCTCCCACCAGAGGCTCCAGTAACAAAAAAGACCAGGCAGATCAGGGGAAAACGCTGGCGATTCCTCCAGTGCATCCCTGATTGGTCCATTTTCAATCCTGCTCCTGACTGGTCTATTTTATAGACCAATCAGCTAAGCTCTCAGCTCATTGGACAACTGCCCCTATATAAACCTCTGAGCGGAGAGCCTAGCAGCACATCATCGCTGACCTTCAAGAGAGGAAGAGAGCAGAAGAGGAAAATCATCGCAGATCATCACAGACCTTCAAGGAAGATAGAGC
>CAUYTI010044194.1:0-29321 GCA_963575145.1 Galago senegalensis | reverse complement strand
ATATGCACACTATAGAATATTATGCAGCCTTAAAGAAAGATGGAGACTTTACCTCCTTCATGTTTACATGGATGGAGCTGGAAAATATTCTTCTTAGCAAAGTATCTCAAGAATGGAAGAAAAAGTATCCAATGTACTCAGCCCTACTATGAAACTATAGCCCAATTATAGCCCAAGAATATTGGGAAAGGGGAGAGGAAGGGGAGGGGAGGGGGGAGAATGGGTGGAGGGAGGGTCTTTGATGGGACCACACCTACAGTTCATCTTATAAGGGTACGTGTGAATGTCTTAGCACAATGACTAAGAACATGCCATGAGGGCTATGTTAACCAGTTTAATGAAAGTATTTCAAATTGTATATAAAACCAGCGCACTGTACCCCATGACTGCATTAATGTACATAGCTATGATTTAATAAAAAAAGAAAAGAAAAGAAAAGAAAAGAAATAGTTTTCATTTCCATAGTCTCTACATGTTGAATTTAAAACTGCTGAATGCTACTTAGTAGCTATTTTCCTGTGTCCTCCCTAAAAATGTTTCAGTTTATTTGAAGTATTATATCCTTACAGGTGGTCTACCCTCAGGTCAGAATTTCCTGCTGCAGACAGGAGCCCCCAATCGGATCTGTTCCCTCTCTTCAGTCTGATCTGTTACCCAGAGTATGTCAGACGTGCACAGAAATTCTACTCAGCACTCAGGCACCCTGGTTTGCTGTATCTGAAATCAGTTTGAGATTATTCTGGGAAAGATTTCCACACACATTTTACTAGGATATTTTTAGAATTATCTACAGGACAATTTTCCATCAGCATCGCCCACAACTATTTCCTGAGCACTTACTGTGTGCCAGATTCTGCACTAAGTATTTAGCCTGCGTTACCTTCATTTCATACAGTAATTTTTCAAGATGGGTGTTGTAATCCCATTTTGCAGATCCAAGAAGTCAATTAATTTGTTCAAGATTCTACATTTATACATGCAACTAGAATTAGAACCCAGATCTGATTCTATGATCCTCATTTTTAAACACTGTCTCTTGTGCGATACTATATGAGAAATGCCTGCAACTTGGAAAGAAACAAAAGGACATAATAAACTCACATAGTCACATTAGCAAATGTTCTTACTCAAGTTCTCACAGAAGAATTTCTCCCATGGATATTAATGAATCCAATAGCTAACTTAATTATCATCAGTGATATATTTTAAAAATTACTTTAGGCACAGATAATGAAATCAGAAAATAGATTTTCATTGAGGAAAAAAGTGTTCTAAATATTATAGGTTATGGAATTGTATTTTCATCTCTAATTATTATTGGTGGGATATGTAGTAATATTTTAAAATCCTTTCTTCTAAATCAGCGGTTCTCAACCTGTGGGTGGCGACCCCTTTGTAACAGTGAAAATACATTGCAGCATTAGGAAGGTTGAGAACCACTATTCTAAATGCACCAAATTCACCCATATACCTGGGAACACCTGAACAGAACTGCAATCAGTCATTACTGAAAGTTGATTGGAGTGGAGAAAGGGAGAAGATTAGATTTAACAGAGGACAGAACTCAGCTGCCAGAAAGCAAACCAGTCCAGGGCCTTGCAAATGGGAAGAAAGAAAGGGGCAAGGAAGGGGGAAGGCCAAGGTGGCACGCAGCTGCAATTTACTCACAAAGGAGTTTATTGCTCTTGATGAAAATCCGACTTCCAGTAACCCACCCACCTCAAGTGTTTTGTACGCAGCAATTGCCACATTCTCCACAGGGCTATGAGAGATAAAGGATTTAATGAAGTACTTGAAGATCTTCGAAGGAGAAATTATTTAAATCACAAGTGTTCATCATTTTCCTAACTCTTCGCAGAGTCTGACCTTTCTGAGCATAAGATACCGATATTCTGCTTTACCTGCTACGGAAAGAGCTGTTTTACCTACTTGCAGAAAACCAAAATAAAAAAAAAAAGACTTAACGACAGTGAAGAGACACAGAGCAGTAGATCATTTACATTACAAACTTACCCTTAAATTTACTGAGCAGTTTACCAAACAACTCCTTTAAGCAGAGTCACCCAGGTACCCCTGAAGCGTGAGAGTATGCGATGTCATAACTAGTGGTGTTGTACCCAAGTCCTTCATGAGAATCCCATGTATCAACGTAAGAGCTATGAAAGATTTGGGGGCCAATCTGATATCTGATCCAGTCCACTATCCTTTCAGTCATTCAATATTTGGTGTGTTCAGGTTTATTGAGTTTTGAAGAGTGGCGTTCACTACTACATGCATTTGGTGTGGATTCAGAAAAAGCGTTACTAACCTGGGCAAAGTTGGAGAACATTCTACTTACTAAAGTATCACAGGAATGGAAGACCAAGTATCCAATGTACTGAATACTAATATGAAACCAGTAGACCATCAAATATATGCCCACACAAGATAAAAACACAATGAAATTCAAGTGGGGGGAGGCAGGGGAGGGACTGGTGTCCCCTCACCTAATGGGCACAAGGTAAGGGTACATGACACACCTCCTGGGTGAGGGCCGCAACTAAGACTTGGACTCTGCCTAACAAATGCAAATAATGTAAACTAATCATCTGTACCCTCATATTAATCTAAAATTTAAAAAAAGAAAAATAAAAGGAGCATTAAATTCATGCATTTCTAACATGCAGATATTTCTGGAAAGTTCTTTTTCACTACCAATCAAAACTTAAAATAGCAACACGGAAAATGACTACAGGTGCTTACCCCTGCTGCTTTGAAAAGAGTCATCTTCCATTAGAATCAGACTGGCACAAAGAGCTGCCAGTCAATTTCAGAGCTCCCTAATTATTATGTTCTCTCTGAAATTGGGGGTGCACACCCTTGGTGGAATTACTTTGGTAGGATAGAATATGATGCTCGGAGGCAGGTAAAGAAATGGCAGAAGTTGCCAGTACGTGGGGAAATGTTGATGACATCCATTCCTTCAGCGGAAGGATGAGTTTGACAAGGATGGCCAGTCTTCTTGATAAAAGCCACCTTTCACATTCCTGGTGTCGTAGTCAAAGGATAGCACGGAAATGGATCTTTCTTGCCATTACTAGATTAGCCCAAATATCTTTTTTCTTCCTAACTCTCTGTATCTTCCCCATGTGGGATGGGGTCTGGGAAACAGCATACAGCATGGGGTGTGTGATGGAGGAAGCTGCTTTTCAACTGTCTTGAAGCCAGCACGGAATTTAGGCTGCTGGGGATGGGAACAGACCTTCAAGACAGTATGGAGAGCAAAAGCAAAAGCCCACAGAACATGCCCCACAAACCACTGCAGAATGAATGAATATACGAATGGATACACAAATGGGGTGAGAACAGAGGTGATATTTGAGGCAGCATTTTACTTAGAAGAAAAGAACTTAAACCATGCTTAAAATATTTTGCCACCTACCAGCTCAGTGATCTACAGTAAATCACTGCTCTCTCCCTTTATCTATAACATAAGGATCATAATCTATTTTTACCTACTTTAAATATATTTTAAAATATATATACATATTTTAATTCTCAATGCTCAAGTGGCTCAGTTTTCAAGAACCCTCTGAACAAGTCCAGGAAATATGTGATACAGTCTGGTATGTGGGAAATGTCCGTGCTCTAGGTCCTTAAAGTGTGGCCCCAGGCCAGCAGCATGGGAACAGCCTGAGAGCTGGATAGAAATGTGTATTACCAGGCCTAACACACACCAGAAGCTGCATTTACCAAATCTCTGTTCTTCGTGTGCACACTAAAATTTTCAAAGCTTTGCTGTAGAGCAAACAGTAGCTCCCACACAGTTGAGAAACATCTCAGGCAAGTCAGAACTGTGCTTTATGGAATTATGAAATATTTATCCAGCCCCTATTGCATTAGTCTAGGTGCCAGGCCACAGGACTGCACCAAGCAGGTAAGGCCCTGTTTCCAGAGCTGGTGGGAATCGCTTCCCAGCCTTTTGGCTAAGATCAAGTGTACAGAGCCAGAGGGGGCTGACATGGACCATGAACCTACCACATATAAGCAAATGAGAAGTGAATCCAGGTGACGTGGTCAGACCTGGGGAAAGAGGATTGTGGCGCATGATGCCTCCGCCAAGATGAGCGTCCAGAAACGTGATGCATCTGCAGAGGGCCTGTCAGCCCCTCGTTCCATCATCCAGCTGCAGCCAGAATTCAGGGTTCCCCTCCTACCACAGATTGGGGTACCTTCTCAGCTCCTCTGTTTTCTACACAGCAATTCATTCTTCAACTTCAAAGTTGTTTTAGATCTACAATTAACCTTCATGAGAGGTTGCTGAAATTCAGCTTGGATCATTGCTTTACTTTGGTTCAAATTAAAGGTTATTTTCAAAGTTACATAAAAGTCATATTTTACAATACTACATCCAGGTCAGTAGGCTGAACTATGATTTTAGTCGAACACTGAAGACTCCCCAGGGTGTACCCAGTGAGGGGAGTTCTGACTCGTGTGTTTTTATTGAGATTGCCTGGTCTCTGTTCATGCATCCCTTCATCCATTCTCCCATCCATCATTCCTTCCATGCACCAGAGGACTCTGCCCTGGGCATTTCTTTTGGCCTGTCTCTGGATTAGGTGCAAAAAATAAAACTAAGCAAAAGGCATACTTGCTGCCTGTCCCACAGAGTACCTCTTTCCAGAGCTAAAGCCCCTGTCTGTGTTCTTGTTTTGATCCCTCAGGCCCCCTTAGAGACGTTGTTCCCCTATGTGTCTCCATTCTTAAAAGTCAAATGGCAGAGCTGGGGCTCAGGGTGCTGGTCTGCTGCGCATTTTCCATTACTCCTTGCTGGGGAGTAAGCGGTAACATCTCCACCTCCTTACTCAGCCCTCACAGGTCAACACCTGTGTCTACTTAACCACGAGGTGTCTCCTTAAGCATGAGGGCCCTCCTGGCTTCACTTCCTATAAACTGAGTCTGCATGGTCAGCCACTCCAGTCTTTCTCTTGTCCATACACTGAGCTCCTTTAATCCAACCCAGCCCAGTGATATGACTTCTACAAGTCAGCTGCTGAAAAGGTCACATGACCCAAGAACATGGAGATTATTGTGAACCCATTATTACCCCTCACACCAGCCCTTAACCTGGATTGCACCCTCTGGTTACTTCCAGGAAATTTCAAGCCCACCTTGATTTTCCACACATTTTAGCCCACACACCTCTGCACCGCCTTACCTAACCTCTGTGCACTGCTCTAACCTCACTATTCCGACTGCCCTACTTCATCAGGAAAGTAGAAGCCAACAGGCCCTGGGAGCACCCCAGCTAGGGGCTGCCATGTGCACGAGTGTCTCGCTCCTGTGAAGGGAGCTTCCTGCTCTAGAAGAACGGAAACTTTCCCCATGCAGGCCCTGGGCCCTTGCCCACCACCCACCTGCTGCTACTGATTATTCCCTCTCCTATGTCTTCAAATCCTCCGTCTTTGCTGGATCCTTGCTATTGGTGATGAAATAGCCTAGCATCCACATTTTCAATAAAAGAGAAAGATGAAGAAGGCAAAAAAAAAAAAAAAAAAGAGGAAAAAAAAAAACAGAACAGAAAAAACAACAAAGCCCCCTGGATTAGGGTGACCAGATTCTAACATCTGTAAGGTGGGACAACATGGGGGGGGAGTGGGGGCAGAGTGTTGGGCAGGGGATGGGGCAGGGCAGGGCCGGACAACAAGGCAAACTTTGATAAGCAGTTCTCAATAATCACTTCTCAGCAATTATTTATTATAGTTTAACATAATAAAATTAACAAAAATAATATAAAACTCATATTTTGGTGAAATAGCCATATGGTGGCCAAAAACCGTATATTCCCTTCTTGTTCTCCAGCCCGTTCTTTCCAAAAATTGGGACTTTTTTAAAACGCCGTGGGACACAGGGCAAATTGTTGAAAAGCGGGACTGTCCCGCCAAAATCGGGATGTCTGGTCACCCTACCCTGGATCCTCACATACCTTTTCAGATACAAACGTCTCCTCCGTCTTCACAGCCACACTTCACCAAGGGGTTTCTGTGACCTCCACCTCCCACCTACTTCTGAACCGACTGTGTGCTCACGCCCACCCATGTGACTCCATCACAGCTCTTGTTACGGCCACCAATGAACTTCACGTCAGCACATACAAGGGACACCTTTCAATCCTCATCCCGCTCAGCATCTCAGAAGTGGTCAGGAGAGCGGCGCACTCAACCTGCCCCTTACTCTGCGTCTCTGGCTTTTCCAACACACGTCTGGTTGGCCTCCCGCCATTCTCAGGGCCTCTTGGCGTCTTGCTCTTTGTGAGCTTCAAATCCTGGGCGCTGTTGCAGCTCACACCTAGGCACTTCTCATCTCAAGTCGAGAGTTCTCCTGCATTTCCTTGTCTCGAATTCTTTTTTTATTTTTTGAGTCTGAGTCCCACTAAGTTGCACTTAGTAGAGTGCTGTGGTGTCATAGCTCACAGCAACTTCCAATTCTTGGGCTTAAGCGATTCTCTTGCCTCAGCCTCCCAAGTAGCTGGGACTACAGGCACCCACCACAATGCCTGTCTATTTTTTGGTTGTAGTTGTCACTGTTGTTTGGCAGGCCCAGGCTGGATTCAAACCCGCCAGCTCTGGTGTATGTGGCTGGTGCCCTAGCCACTGAGCTACAGGTGTCCAGCTCCTTGTCTTGAATTCTTTTCCTTATGTCTTTGAGTCCCTTATGTACATATCCATTCCAGAATTCTCTCCTGAGTGTGAGAACTGAGTAACCAACAGCCTCCCCCAGGTGCCACACAGCCCTCGGCCCACCACGTCCAGCATCTTCCCCCAGGGAGCAGCTCCTCCTGAGTCTCTCGTCCAGGGAAGTAGAACTGCAGCCATCCAGCCTCACAGGCACAAGACTTCTGGTCATCCCTGAAGCGTCTTACCTTCTCCCAGGAACCGCTTGCTCACCACTAGTTAAGTCTATTCACTGAATAGTTTTGATTCTGTCTTGTCTCCACCTCTACACTCAGCAATCCAAGCTGCTGTCACACTAGTTCCAGAGAGTCTCCCTGTACTTCCTCTGCTCACCCTTAATTTATTCTCACATCAGAGTGCAATTTGTAATAGCCTTCTCTTTCATCCTACTCCCCTGCTTGAAACCTTTCTGCAGCTTTCCACTGCTCAGAGGATAAAGTCCCATGTTCTCGTGCACCCTACGGAGGCTGGCCTGGAGGGCCCCTACGTGTCTGCGCAGACAGCCCTCCCCTTGCCTCTGCTTTCTGACATTTCTTGTTTTTCTGAATTGCAGTGAATTTAAGACATCATGTAGGACGTGTCCTGATTTCAGCAGTTTTTAATGTGAAGAAAAATGCATTGTACGATTGATGAAAGAGAGAGGCCCGGGCTCTGGCCCGTCCAATGCAGGATACTCACTTCCGTTCCCACACCTCTCCTTCTGCCAGAGGAACTTTTTCCCAGCCTCCAAGTGTTGGGAAAACACTTTCTGAGCCCTCCACAGGATTATGTTAGGACCATCCTTCTGCATGTGCCCCCTCATTGTGCAATGTAATTTTTCAAAACACTTAAAATGACTCTGACAGGGCTGTTTACAGAGCAAGGTGCTTACACTCTGTCTCCCTTCATAGACGGGAGACGGACTCAGAGACACTGCAGGACACGCCCACCCTGCAAACCGCTCTGTTCTTGGCAGATAGTATTTGCACTTACTGCATTTAATCCTCACAGCACAATAATAAGGCAGATCTATTATTATCTTCTTCATGGAGAGGAAAACTAGGTCACAGAGAGATAGCTACTCAGGTCACACGGCTACTAATTTGAACCCATAAAATCAGATTCCAGATCCTGTTCTCTTAACTGCCCTCTACCATATACTGAAAATATATACCAGAATATATGGCACCCAGTAAATATTCAACAAATATTAGATAAATGAAGACAATTTTCAGAAAGATAAGTTATTCAAATATTAATGGTTAAAAGAAATTCAGAAACTGAGAGAAATAAGACGGAGGAGTTGGTTATCGCCATCCTTAGAGACAATGCTAAATTCTAATCAGAAGTCAATTGCAAATGATGACGTCTTCCTCGGCACTCTACAAAAGTGTTTCTATAGCATTTACTGTCATGAAATGTTTCTTTCTTTTCTCCTTTGTTCTCTCCTTCCTCTTTCTCTTACGTTTCCCTGACTCTCCACCAACTCCTGCCTCTTGCCCTCCCCACTCCAGAAAATATGTACTGAGCACCTATGACACACCAGGGGAACATGTGAGGCACAGTCCCTGCCCTTGGAGAACGTGCAATCTCCAGAAAGGAGATGTGATACCTACACAAACCACCAGACTATATTATAGTTCCAAATAATCATAGAACTGTGGTCCCTGTTAAGACACGAACAGCTCAGGGGTGGAGACCAGCAGGGTGGGAAGGGAGGACTATGGGGGTTGGAGGGTGCAGAACATTCCCCAGGGGAGTGGACATGTGAACCAGATCCCATGAATGAGGTGTTAGCCATGAGCGAGGGGAAGAGCATCAAAGAGCGTCCCGAGCAGGGCAGTCCAGGAGCAGGACAAGGCCTATATACCGAAGGAGTGGACAGAAGTCAGTGTGGCAGGGCTGAGTGAGCTGGGGCACCTGCGTGAAGGGGAGCAGACTTTGAACAGTGTAGGAGACCAGCGGGAAGACTTTGGAGGGTGTGAGGTGGAGAAGTAGTACATCATTATGCATTTAAAGATTACACTTAAGAGTACATGCATGACCATGTAGCTTTGAGAGTCAGAGCGGAAGGAGAACACTAAGAAAGGCCAGTAAGGATGTCATTGTCCCTGAGGCCAGAGGGCAGGCTAAGCGTGGGTCCTGGGCCCCATGGTGAGTGGAAACTGAGGGCTCCTATGAAGACGAGGTCTTCTTTGCAGACAGAAAAGAAGAGAGGGGGTGCTGTGTTGCTAGCTGCTCTCTCTCCTTGGCTTGGCCTTCTGTCCCCTACACCTGCAGTGCCTGGCCACGTTCTGGGGGCAGGGCTCCAAGGGTGCGAAAGATCTTATATTGGCCCTTGCATAAATTAAGGCAAAGACGAAGAAAATGGCCAATGCAATTCTGACTTCTGATAAGGAACTTAAAGTAGCTCCTTTAAGCCACCATAGCTAATCATTTACCTACCTCTCTGTTACAGGTTTAAAAATTTTTGTTTTGAGTGAGAAACTTTTGTTTGGAAAGAAATAAAAATGATAACAAAATGGCTATCCTTATGCACAATGCTGGGAAAGAAGGAAGGTGAGCCTGGGACCGTTTTCCTGTGGTTCTCTCCAGGGGGCTTTCTGCCCCTGCCGCCATGGGAACAAGCCCACCAGATCATGGCATCCACTCCGTAGTCAAGGAAGCTGAGACTCAGCAAGGCTAAGTGTGTTGCCCAAGGTTCACAATGAAATTGATCAGTGAATGAAATAACTAGAACGAAAAATTAAGACAAATAGAGAGGAAAAGAAAAGTGTAAGTCCAACCTCAAACTCACAAAGCTGACATAAGAAGGCCAGGGTCAGATGTGGGGCCTTGAGCATAAGGCAGTGGGACCCACTTTGAAGAACCACAGGGCACAGTGTGGGGGCCAGTCTGGGACTCAGAAAGGTGCTTTTTCAGGGAGGCAGTGAAGGAGTTTCCCAGGAAAGGCTCCAAGTTCAATAATGCTCATTTAATGGCCTTGACATAAAAACTCAAATACCACAGTTTGAACATCTTAAACCCAGGTGATATCTACAACAAAGTTCACCTAAACCTGAAAAGGAACCCAAATGCTATATCCAACCACACGGTGTTCTAAGAATAACATTGCAGAGAATTTTACCATGTATAATATTATATCAGATACTCATTTTCTTTCTTTCTTTCTTTCTTTCTTTCTTTCTTTCTTTCTTTCTTTCTTTCTTTCTTTCTTTCTTTGTTTTTTTTTTTTGTGAAACAGAGTCTCACTTTATTGCCCTTGGTAGAGTGCTGTGGTGTCACAGGTCACAGCAACCTCCAACTCCTGGGCTTAGGTGATTCTCTTGCCTCAGCCTCCCAAGTAGCTAGGACTACAGGCACCCACCACAACGCCCAGATATTTTTTGCTGCAGTTTGGCCAGGGCCAGGTTTGAATCTGCTACCCTCAATATATGGGGCTGGTGCCCTATCTACCAAGCCACAGGTGCTGCCCAGATGTTCGTTTTCATCCACATGTTCATTAAAGCTTGTGAGAGACATTCATTGCAAGGCCCTATCTACCAAGCCACAGGTGCTGCCAAGATGTTCGTTTTCATCCACATGTTCATTAAAGCTTGTGAGAGACATTCATTGCTGGGCACAAACAGCATCAGCTTAATTGAAGTAGGGCAAAGTGTTTCTTTACCAATAGCTGTATGTCCTAAGGAATAAATGTTCCCTGTCTTTCTTGCCTAAGTTCTATCTGCCCGTCCAAGTAATTGCATCTGAGCCTGGTGCTTTGCAAACAGGAATCTTTTTCAGAACATAACACTATGAGTAATCAAACAGTTTGCTGTTGAAAGTACACCCAGGCATTTCACTCACATCTGTTCATTTCCGTCTAATTCAACCTATGTCTTTACTTTGCTCATAGCTTAGAACTCTTTATCTAATAATTTTTCATGTCATTCTTTAAAGAGAAGAGAAAGTATGCCCCTGTACACACCATTTTAACTAGCCTCTTTCATTCTCTTATTGACTAATTTTATTGAATGGATTTTCTTTCCCTCCAATGCTACACGGCCATTTAGGGTGTGTAAGAAACAGGCTCCCTTCTTTTTTGCCAGACAAAAGAAAGCTGCATGAAAGCGGAACACTCGTCTCAGCCACGTGCACACATCACCAGGAGTTTATACAGTTACTTTCCTTTGTACTTTAAAAAAAATGTTAACAAATTCCTGCCAGCATCTGTGGAATGCTTCACTATTCAGAAACCAATCTAAAACACTAGGCGTTTATGGCTTACGTTAGAAGCCTTGGCTTCTAGAGGTGATGACAGCTCAGGTATTAGCTGCCTGAATAGCAGTGATGCCCCAAAGTTCAATCACATTTGAGCTGGACACCAGGCAACTTAAAGAACAATGGAAGCTGGGGGTCATTTGTTATGAAATGACGCATTACATGGTGTTACTGATGGAACAGCCATGTGGGACATCTGCTCCCGTGCCGTTCAGTAAAATGGACCCCTTGCCCCAGCTGCTCAGAAAATAAGGGTCCTCCTGTTCCCACACTGCCACCCCTCATTACTCCCATACGGATGACATTTCGTGATGGTGCATTACCTCTGCTGGGAGAGGGTAGCTATTCAGCAAACGCACAAGTTCCCTTTGTAAGAAGGGGATTTCATGCTGAAAGATCATGAAAGGCTTAGCTTGTCATGACCAAGTCTATTGACAGCTGAAAACAGTTAAACCGACTTTTACCACCTAGGCAGGGACCAAGGGGGAAAAACATGGCCTAAAGTTTCTTTCTGACTCAGAAATTTGAACTCAATCCAGGCATTCTTCCTTCTCCCCCACCCAAATCGTATGATTCACAATAACTTTATAACATCTTCTCACTTCTTTGATGTGGGATCTAGGAGGGATATTTAGGGACCATAAGGATGAAGGTACTTGGCCAAAAGAATCACAAGTAGGCCTTCTAGCTGACCAAGCCTCACAAGCAACGGCCCCTCCACAGGTGGCCAGGCTGGGTAGTTTCCCTGAAAGTTGTGGCTGCTCTTTGCTGACGCACTCGGAGATGCAGCCAGGATCTTTTAGCTTCTTTCTCTATGAATATAGAGACCCTGACAAGAGCTAAAGATTTAACTTTATCTATGATTAGGCTGCATCAAAAATTGACCTCAGGATCGCTACAAATTATAAGAATTGGGTTTTGAGTCTGTATGAATGGTGTTACCATGTGTTTTTTTTTGTTTGGGGGTTTTGTTTAAACCTGGGAAGAAATATCTTTAAATCTGAACATACACCAAAGGCAGTGGAGTCACCGCTATGTCAGGCCAACACAGGAAGTCAGTGCAGAATTAATAACCAAAATGTTACGTTCGTGTTCTCCTGGAGGAGAGGGGCAGGGGGTCAACTTTTTGCACTGAGGTGCTTTGCTAACACTGAACTTTGGATTCCATGAAACACAGGAGCCTGTGATCCCAGCCAGACGAAATGCTAGCTAAATATTTATTGAATAGACACAGTCAGAGTGGGCATGACCGCTGCTCTTGGCCCTAGATTCTGCACATATGAGAACCCTTCTCACGCTTCCTCAAAGTCTCTCTGGTTGTCCTTTTCCTCAGACTGACTCCATTTGACCCAAGCAGCCTTCACAGGCAGAGGAGGCCAGCATCTCACAAGGGTTGGTTACCAGGCTCCATTCAGCTTCCTTGTAGCACAGGGAAGCTGAATGTGTTTTTCTGCCCACGGTAATTTCTAGACTTCTAAGAAGGAGCCACAGCTGCATGTCACTAGGCTGGGAGTTCCTCTTTTAGTGCTGAGACATGAATGCTGACTTGTTAAACACATGAGCTAGATGAGGACAGAACACCATGCAGTGCATTTTTGAAAAAATAATCCTTTTGCCTACGTAATAGGAGAGACCCCAGACTGAACTCAGACTGGGCACACCAGGGAGGGAGCCCCCAAGAAAAAATGAGGATGAGAATGGTCAGGCAAGGTTCAGCCCAGCTGGGTTTCCGTGAACTTAATCAGTTTCCTGAGTTCCCATTTCCATCGCTAGAGTAGTGTTTTCCACACTCTGGTCTCTGAGAGACAGGTATAGGGTGAAATGGTAACAGCTGGGATTCTACCCAGGCAGACTTGTAGGATATGGGAAGTTTGGTAATGCAGCTGTTTCCCTGCGGACTTCTCAGGACCTTAGTTAGGATAATTAGAGAAAGAAAATCATTTTCTAAAATCTCAGTACCAGTGTGAAAAGGGAACGGCACTGCATCACACACCCATATTTTTTAAAACTAAAATAATAAATACGTGTGGAACATCTGCTGTATGAAAGACATCGTGCTTTTGGGAGAAGCAGTGTGACCGCAAAGAAAAACCCACAGATTCAAAGTGAAGGGGCTTGAATTCTGGCTCAGCTCTTTCACACAAGTAGCCGTGGGCATCAGGATGGAGCAGACACTCTTACATTGTTGTTAATATTCCATAAAACTTCATGGAAACTTCACATGCACCATCTATGAGGCTAAAATTTAAGGATTAAGTAACTTCGTTTTTATTAAAACTCAAAATCTTAAAATAATTTTGTGAAATAGCACTGATTACATTGTGGCAGCATGAATTTGTGATTACTTAATAAATGCAATGTCCTTGGTAGCCAGCACCTCTCAGTGCGCGCACACACACACACACGCTTACGGATAGAAAGTCAGATGAATACTAGATGACTTCTAAGGACACCCTCCAAATCTAAAATTTTTAAATTAAAAAAAATTTTAAATCTATTGATAATAACAAGAATGATAAAATACCTTTATCATTTTAATGATAAAATTTTATATGCCTCAACCTTTTGTCAAGGATGTTTATCCTGTAATTAATAAATATGGCCTAAATATTAAAATGAGACATCACCAAATCTACACACTGATTAAAAACTCATGGACTTACTTCATGGGGCAAAAGTTTCAGCCTGCACTCCTCAGTATACCTGCGACAGGCCCGCTGGGTCACAATGCCACTCCACTTCCTCTTCACTGGCAAGGGCTCCTTTGGTCTAGGTCTCACCCTCCCACCCTGAGAGGCAGACAGGCCTCTGCTTTGAAGGCGCTACTTGTGCCAACACGGGGGCGAAAACCTGGGCTCTTGTGGTCACACCTGTGCAGCCACCTTACTTTGAGACATTTCACATGAAATAATAATTTTTCCTTATTTTTAATATAGTTCATTCAGGGCTTTCTCTTATTTTCAACAAAAACCAGTTATAGCCAATACAAAGCTGATTAACTGTTCTGTTGGGCAATTTTGATAGATTTGGCTACCAGCTCTCCAAGCCTAAAAGGTGTTCAGGAGAGACGGGAGAAGACAAGAGGCTACGGACATAAGAACAGAAAGAACAGCTGATGATGTGGGAGCAAGCTGATGGGCTCCTAACATAGAAAATGAGAAACAGCAGCAAAAAGTTAAAAAATAAAAGTTAGGGTTATTTAGAATCAGAGCAGAGCATGCTATAGACCTCAAAAGCCTACCAAGGCATCACTGTTTGTTAAAAAATAATAATATTGAAACAATCTGTTTAAAGAGATTTCTTTTTCATTTCAGTTTTACTGCTTCAGGGTTGAACTACAATTATCTGGAGAGAAAATAAAGCTTTTCACTTACTCAGAACCACTTATTCTGTGAGAGTTTTAGGCTTCTTGGCTTTTGCTCTGCATGTGTAGCTGAAAGCACTACTCCAGGGGGCTTTGGAATGTGGTGGCCACTTGTGCTCAGAAGCCACATTTTAAAAAGTGATCATGTCCCAGGGACAGTCTACTTGACTCCAAATGGACCTGAGGCGTGCTGGGAACTATGCAGGGGTTAGGACAATAGACAGCGTGTACTCGCTGGTAATCACAGCTCGGCCCAGAGGACAGACCCATGTCATCTGGCTCAGAATAAGGAGGCACTTTTTATTAATAACAACACAGAGAACACACTGCCCCAGACACTGCATGCCCTCTCTGGATGGTGGCAGCTGCAGCGGGCAGACAGTCTGTGCTGGAGAAGAGACCACTGTATCAGTAGGAGACTGGAGGAGGTGACTATGAGTCCTCTACAATGCTTTTTCCAATTTTCCTACATTCCAGTGGGCTCTGAGGGGTCAGCAGGGTCTAGTCAATGACTGCTGCTCTGGGCCTCGTCACTTAGGTGGCTGAGGGCAGATGCAGGAGGACAGCAGGGCCAGTCCCTCTGGGCCACCATCTCTGTCCATCCTGCCACAGCCTCAAATTCCAAGCAGGGGTTAAGAATATTGTCATGAAAGACAGAGTGGGCAGGACACCCTGGTGGCCTTGGTTGGGGGAAATGAGATGTGTGGATAATTGCTGGCTCCCTGGCTAGCTGGTCTTATATTGAGGTTTTTATAGCTAAAGGAAGTGCTTCTTCTCCAAAGCCAAGGTCAGCCAAGCCTTCCTCCACGGAGCTGCTGAGAGTCATCTGGCTGAAATGAGTAATGTTTCCTCAGAACAGTGTGGCAGGCTCCTCACTGCATCACGGCGCCCTACCCTTCTGCACTGTGGTCATTTGTGGGAGCACATTCTCTCCCCTACTGGGGGTGCGTTCCTATAAGCAGGATCTATAAGACCTTTATTAAAATGGGGAGTAGGGCTGGATAGTGGCTCTTTCTCTCTGAGAACTGACATGCTGAAACCTCAGGTGACTGCTAGCTTTTCTTAGCAATAAAGTATTTTTTAATTAAGGTATATAGACTTTTTAGATATAAGGCTGTTTTACACTTAGACTACAGTACAGGACAAACAGGACTTCTGTATGCACTGGGAAACCAAAACATTCATGTCCTTCGCTTTATTGTAATATTTGCCTTATTGCAGTGGTCTGGACATGAGCTCATAATATTTGTGTTTCTCAGGCACAGACAGGTGACTGGGACATTGAGTTGGGTTGTTGGGAAGAGGAAAGTGAATAAGAGTTAGACCCAGACTTTTCCCTACAGAAATCACAATTAATAGCAGAAGGTATCACTAACTCTGACCCTAAACACCAGCTCAGAGGTGGAGCTTAGAGTTGGAACACACCTGTTCATGCAAAGGAGATGTCGTGTTGTGACTGGTCACCTGGAAAGGCGGCGAATTCTGGTTTTATGCCACTGGCCTTATCTGGAATGCTCTAGAGATTAGCAGGAACGTGCACCTGAGGTGTCACTGTTCTTGTCTGTGGAGTGACTGGGAAGAGAGCACTGAAGACACAATGTGGGAGGGAGGAAGAGAAGGTCTCTCTGAGACTCAGTTTCCTCATTTGTGGAGTGAAAATAACAACAGTACCTTTCTCAGACAGTTATGGTCAGTAAAGAGCACAGAACGTGCCGGGACATAGTCAGTACTCAGCGGCATGAATTGGGCCATTAGTGCCACTGGGCTGTTGTGTGGAAATAGTGTGGGTCTGAATCAAAGCCAGACACTGTCACCCATACCAGTGAGTTCAGTCTCTTCACTGGAGAGACACAAGCCACCCTCTCAGCCACCTTGACCCCACTTCCTAGAGAATGCTGACTACTAACCTGGGGAGTAAATACATGTCTAGACTCCACAGTCCTAACACAGGTGCTGCTTAGAGACACTTGAGGAGAATGGAGAAACTCATCCTCAAGGCTCTTTCTTGATTCAGGGCATCAGCAGACACCCAGTGACCCCGAGGACACTTCAGCACTGATATGACACCATCAGCACTGGGCTAGGCTTCCTATGCTTGGACGTCGGTTCTGGCTTCCTCTTTCCATCTGAGCCCCCTCATCAGCTTTCCGACAGCTTTGACTCTCTGTTCCACGATCCCTTCCCCTGCTAACACCCAAATTCCTCTACAGCCTGGAACTTACTATGTCATTTCTCCACTTGTCTGTGTCTGGTGAGGAAACAGAAAGGAAACCAAAAATGACACAGCGCTTTTCCACCACAGGAATATCATTAACATGAATCCCCAGTAATATTAAGTATTTCCCAGTGTCTACAGGAGAAGACTCTCACAAGCAGCTGGTGAGAGTGCAAACTGCCGAGCGTGGCCTCTAGGCAGGGCACCTACCCTCTGACCCAGAAACTGCAGGCTTCTCAGTCTACCAAGAAGAATCTTCCCACAAGAATGAAAGAGGCCTGCCAAAGATAGTTATTGATTCTTGTTTAAAACAGAAAAACCATCAAAACCCTAAATGTCCACCAATGCAGAGATGGCTAACCTGAGGATGAGGGGTATCTGTGCTCTGAGTGGGCTGCAGTATTAAAAATATCAGGTCTGAGGGATCTCAAAAAGTTCATGGAAAATGCACGTTATGAGGAAACTATGCAAAGAGTTCAATTTATTTTTGGCACCAAAATAACTCAGAGAAAATCATTATAACATGCCTGAACAGAATCTGGTTTGAGGAACAAAGAAGGATAAGACAGGAGTTTGAAAAGAGCACCTGTCAGAGCAACGTGAATTCTGCTAAAACTGAAGCAGAAAAAACAACAAATTTATGATGAAGGTTGGGTGGAAGAAAGGTGAAATCCTTGATGCCATATGAAACATTTATGGGAACAATACCCCCAAAGATGCTGGCGGTTTATACCCATGGGTCACTTATTTAAGAAGGGAGGAGGAAATATGGAAGATGGAGCCTGCAGCAGCAGACCCTCAACATCAACTCGTGAAGAAAAAATTAACCTGTTCATGCCTTAATTGAAGAAGATGGACGATTACCAGCACCTGCAACAGCCAACACCATAGACATCTTAAGTGGCTCTGCTTAAAGAAGTTTGGTTGACAAATCAGAAAGTTGAGCAAACTTTTCACTCAATGGGTACCCAAATCACTGTGCCCAGATCAGCTACAGACAAGAGCAGAGCTTTCGATGAAAACTTTAAACACGTGGGATGGAGATTCTGAAGCATTTCTTTGAGGAATTGGAACAGGAGGGGAAATAAGGCTTTCCCAGCATTATCCTAAAGACAAAGCCCAATCAAAGCAGTGGCACCAGGAAGTGGCAGTGGTCCTGTCAGTGCAAAAGCAGGCCAGTCAGAAGCAAAGATCATGGCACCAGTTTGAGGGGGAGTCTCAAGGCATTTGCTTGTTGATTTTCTGGAAGCCCAAAACTGACATCTGGTTATCAGGAGAGTGTTTCAGAATGCTAGCCACAATTTTAGCAGACTGTTCAGGAAAGCTTCACCAGAGAGTCTCTCTCCACCACAACACCGTTTATTCTGCTCATCAAACAAGAGCAATTTGGGGAGAGTTTCGATAAGGAATCATTAGGCAGCTACCCTACAACCCTAATTTGGCTCCTTCTGGTTTCTTTTTGTTTCCTAATGTTAAAGAGTCTTTAAAGAGCACCCGTTTTTCTTCAGGTAATAATTGACATCGATGTGGTTATGTTCCCAGGACCCTCAGTTCTCCAGGGATGGACTAGATGGCTTTTACAAAAATGTCTTGAACTTCATGGAATGTATGTTGAAAAATGAAGTTTATATTTTGCATTTTCTTTTAATTCCATTTCCCCACAAACTTTGTAAATGTTTTCCATGCTGACGTGGAAAGATGTGTCATACAGCGTATTGTGGGCAAAGTCAGCCCCGCCCTCCCCTAATTCGGGTGTTGAAACTTTAATCCGTGTCCTACAGAATGTGACCAGATTTAGAGGCAGGGTCTTTAAAGAGGTAATTAAGGTAAAATGAGGTTGTGGTCCTATGAGTGGACCCTAATTCAATTTGGCAGGTGGTCTTATGAAAAGAGGTGGTTAGGACGCCGACATTCACGCAAAGGGAAACCCCAAGAGAACCAGGACATCTGAGAGCCAAGGAGAGGGGCTTTGGGAGAAGCCAGACATGCCAGCTCTTTGCTCTAGGACTTCCAGCCTCCAGAGTGGTGAGAGAATAAAATTTCTGTAGTTAAAGCTACCCAGTCTGTGGTGCTTTGACATAGCAGCCCCAGCAAACTCTTACACAATATCAGATGTTTTCTGTGTAAGTGAAATAGGAGCATTTTCTCTCTTAGCCTGATAAGATAGTTACCATTGGGGAGGGGCTGGGATTGGCTTAGAGATGATCACTGAAGAGTATTTTAGCCTTAAAAATCAAATTTAATTTTTATAATGATTAAATACTCGTGTTATTTGAACATCAACTTCTTAAAAATTTTGACCCTCTTCTATGGCCTTCCATTGAACACAGTACACAAAGGTCTTCACCACCTGGATCCACCTGTCTTCAGAACTTTGCTCCATGCTTGCTCCCACCTCCTGCCCTGGCCCACCTGCTCACCACACCAGCCACCCTGTCACTCTCCTACCTCCATGTTTCACTCTTTCTTTTCTGCTTGGAATACTGTTTCCCTCTTTGAAGTCTAAGTTGTGGTGATCTTTCTCCTTTAGAGCCCAGACTGAATTTTATCTGCTGTTTTGCACATGCATTGTCAAAAGTCTAACTTGAACGATTGACCTGATTTTTTTATGTCTTAGCCACATTTGTAACCCTGGTTCCTAATCAGTGCTACCGCCACATAGAGGCTCAATAAAAAGTTCCAAATGAAAATGGTAGGAACGTTGTCCAGTAGATGGTTTTCCATTTAATGCATCTCAAAGGTCCAGTGGTCTATCCTGTCTGTATTACAAACTCCCTGAAGACCATGGCTATAATCATGACACAAGCGAGGTCGTAGCCTTTAACTGTTCACTTAATACAATAAGGACAGCTATATTTCTGGGCCAGCCAAGCCTCATTTGCTTTCAAGTCTAGTGAAATCAGCTGAGAATTCCTGGCAATTTACTTTATTCAAGTTCTATGCCCATAAAGGCCTTTAACTACTTAACCCACAACAGGCCTAAATCAAAAACTTCTGTGGACTTGGACTCGGAGGCTCTCACCTTTTCATTGGCTTGGGCGAGCATTCCCTCTCCAGGTTGGAGGATGTGTGCTTCACGTGCATGGCGTTATAGGAGGTGTGAGTATAGTCATTTTCATCACTGTAGTCAGGACCAAGTAACGTCCGGGCCCAAGTTCCCATGTCATAAGGAGGAAGGGTTCCTCCAAATTCAGAGGGCAAAAATTCAGGGTGTATTAGCTGGTGAAGGCTGTTTAAATTGTTTCCATGCAGGAAAATCTGTGAAGAAAATATTATTAGCAATAAAAAAATCCAAAACATATGACCAAGTATTTAATCTAATACACAATTTAGCAATGACAAATTGGATGCATTGCTGGTGATCATGGTGTTTAAAGAGGCATTTATTTTGTGACTGTAGCTTAGTCTTCATAAAATGTTAATTTATTGCTCAGAAAGGGGGCTGAATTAATAGTCGTTAAAAATGAAGTTTATGAACAGATTTGGCCGTGACCCAAAATTTACACATATAGCCATCTCCTAAATATCCCTACTGAGGAAGGAAGTGGTGAGGCACACTGTGGAAATCCCAGCCATGCCTACATCCCCAGACTGCCCCATCCCCACCTGTGAACTCTGGCCCCATCCTCTCCATTCCTCTCAGGCCTTGACTGAGTCATAGCTTCTTCCCAAATCTGTCCCCATAACAGCTGCCCATTTGGGTTTTCCCCACTCACCTTCCATTAACTTTTCAGCATCTTGCTTCCCCATAGGGAGAGAATATCTAAATATGTAGGAAAAGAGATAGTGTCTTCTTACTTTTTAAAAAACTCTCCCTAGCACCAAGGGTGGTATGGGTGGTATGGGTGCATGGCAGAAGCTCAGACATTCTTATTCAATGGAGTTGAAAACCATGGCCTGGGAATTTATTGCAAGATATTTTTGCAACAATTTTCCACTTTTTTCTGGCTTGGGGAACCAATGTCCAAACAAGTTTGCATTCTGAACACAATGATGGGAATTGGCCAAGCAAGAAAAAAACTCCCTTTCCTGTTACAATTATTTTCAGATAAGTCCACATAGTGGAAATACCATAGGAGATCATTATGATTGACTGACCACAATTTAGAAATTGGCTCTGGAAGATGATGTATAGTGCATCTGGCTAATGACATCAGTTCCTACACTTGCTTGTGTTGCAGACATAAAGCAATTATGTCTGACACGCAAGTCGTACCCAAGTATAGGACCATCAGTTCTACACACACACACACACACACACACACACACCCCACAGCCAACCATGATGAAATATAAACGTGATTTAAAAATACTTAGATATAGGACCTCAATAATAAACACTTGCTACCTTGGTCTATTGTAATGATTTTAAATTATGATGTAATGAATCATTTAAAGACAAAGGGGATAAGAAATGCTAATTCTTCAGAGGATTGCTGGAGTTCTCCAGAAAACAATGTACATTTTCTGACATTAGTGCTTGGTATAACTGAATTTTAATAAGAATTCTATCTTTTGAGTAAATTCACTTTTTCTGGCTTTTACAAAATTTCTCAGAGGGTGCTGTTCCATTTGCAGCATGCAGGCCCTAAATCCTGACCCTGGTGTTTGGGGATTACATTTGTACTCATCTCCCCAGCACAGCTAGTTCTCCAAGGACAAAGGGGGCTGTGGAGCCTGGTCTTGCCTTCAAGGGTTTCGCCGAGTGGAGGAACACAGCAAGTGGCTGGACCCTCACCTGTCTCTGTCCTGTAACCGGAGCTCTCTAAACTGGTTCCTATGGCGGCAGTAGGTGTCCATTGCAGGAAGAATTCCTGCTGTCTTTGTTCAGTAGTAGAAGAACAAACAGTGGAAAGCCTGAGGCCATGATGAGAACAGTCTAGAACACCAATTTCCAAATGGTGTGTCGCGAAACTGCTTAGAAATCATTAATTAAATTATGTTTGAAAATTCAAAGCACAGTAAGTACTTTTTTGTTTCAATCAACATAATTTAAGTGTGCTGAGAAGTGTAACTATAGGTTCAAGTGTGCCAGGAGATAAAAAACGGTTGAAAAACACTGGGAACATTTCTCTGTCCTGAGCCCCAGATGAACTGCAAAAATGCAGAATGTCTCTGCCTCCTGATGCTGCTGAGTTCCAATTCCTGGCGCCGCACTTGTTTGGGGACAGGGGAATAACACCTCCCAAGCCCTACTGCAGTGTTGCCTCAGACCTGCAAGGGGAGTTAGGAACTGTGAGTGTGTCTGGGCGATCCCTCATGTCATCAGTCCCCTCTGGATACTCAGAGCTCATCCCCTGAGATCTGGGTACATGTAAGGTGCTGTAAAAGTGACCCTGGCCAAGAGGTACTTGAAAGAGGAAAGCCTAAAAGAAAAGACTGCAGCATTATTTGTAATAGCCAGGATGTGGATGCAACCTAAATGCCCATCCACAGACTAGATAAAGAAAACGTGGTGTATACACACAACGGAATACTACTCAGCCCTAAAGAAAAATGAAGCCCTCTCATTTTTTATGATGAAGATGTACATGGAAACCATTATATTAAGCAAAATAAGCCAGACACACAATAACAAATAGTGCATGGCCTCACTTATATGTGTAATCCAAGTAAGCTGCACTCAGAGAAAAGAGAAGAAGGGCAGTTGCCCAAGTGCAGGGAAGGGGGGGAAATGGAGTGGTGTCGGCCAGAGGGTACAACGTTTAGCTTATGTGGGATGAGTAAATTCTGGAGATCTAAAGTTCAGCATGAAAACTATAGTTAATAATACTGTATTGTCTACTTAAACTTTCCTAGGAGAGAAGATCTTAAGTGTTCTCATCACACACACACACACAGACACACATTCATAACTACAAGTATGTGAGGTGATGGGTGATGGGTTAATTAGTTTGACTGTGACAATCTTTTCACAATGCATATGTATATAAAAACATTATATCATGCACCTTAAGTATATGCAATTTTTATTTGTCAAGTATACCTTGATAATGTTGGGGGAAAGAAGAAAAGGAAGCTAAGTGATGAAAAGGAATCAAAGTCACCAAGTCTCTACTACGTGAGCAGCATCATGCTAGATGCTTTCATATGCTGTCTCATTAAATTACCCCGACAAATATCCTGACACGCGTGTCAGTTTCCTCATTTTGTAAGTGAGGAAATGGAGATTCAGAGCAGTGAAGGAATATTCAGTTGTTCAGCTAGTTAGAATCCCATGAAAAAGGCCCAAATCTGATGATTGAAGGAAGCTGCTTCACAAATGCTATCAAGTGATATGACTCAGATTTAAAAAGCCTTCCTCAGGACGCTTTCCCAGCCTTACAGGTGATAGAGCTAGTAGTTATTGCCCCAAAGCCACGGGAGAGTAAAACATTATAAACATTCGTTATAGCAATAGTACACTTGGCGGACAAAATCTTAGCTATTAACATATTCCATGAACAGGAAGCAGCTGGACCCAGTATTTCCCATAAGCATTTAAAATAAAATGGACATCTGGTCTTTGCATGCCTTCAAAATTTCCTTCCGTTTGTCACTGGGACTCGGCAAGCAACCCAGTTCTACTGAATTATTGATTAAATCCAGGCCATTTGCAAACTCCAGCTGACATTCAGGGGCTACAGGAAAACTACCGTCAAAGATAAGGACAGAAAGAGGGGGAAAAAATCGGAAAGAAGGAGAAAGAGGGAGAGGCAGCAGGACAACATAATTGTCTCTGGTGCCTCCCACTTGGAATTTACCCGTTTCCTGGTCTTGTCTTTAAGGAATGGCTTGATAAGTGTGTACAGGGCATGAATGTACCAGGGCTGGTTGACAAAGTGGACTCCTCCAAAGCGGGCAGGAAAGCTGTCCTGGGATGGAGAGAGAGAAACAAACGCATAGCAATTAGTAAGCACCAGAGGTTACACTGTGCCGGAAGGACCCAAACCCCAAAGAACAGCCCGTTTCTTCTGCTGGTAGATGCTCTGGTTTCATGGTGGGGAAAGAAGGGAAACACACTTCCAAGCTAAGTTTTTGGTATGCCCCTTGCCTCTCTTCTTACCTTTTGACTTCACAGCTTAAAAATTGTGCACAGGGGCTGGGCCTGTCCTGACCTACCCGGCCAGCATGCAGCTGGAGTGAGGGGGTCTGAGTTCTTCATGGCGTTGGGTGACTGCCCCATCAGTTCTCACAGGCTCTGAACACACATCTCTCTGTACCCCCATGCCCACTCCTCCCCCTCTACCCTCTCCACCGGCATTATCATGGCAAGGGCTATGTGGGAAGTGGTTGCAAAAGTATTTCAAGGAGCCTTAGGAGATGGGGCTGCGTGGAATGCAGGCGTCCTCAAACTACGGCCCGCGGGCCACATGTGGCCCACCTAGGACATTTATCTGGCCTGCCGGGTGTTTTTGCCACCACTGCCTGTCCTGCTTAGCAGCCAACTCATCCCAGGGCCCACAGTCCAGCCCTCCAGTGGTCTGAGGGACAGTGAACTGGATCTCTGTTTAAAAAGTTTGAGGACCCCTAAACTAAGGTCTAACGATGTTTGCCCACACACTTTCCCACAGATTGAAGCACTGACTCCTGTGTCACCAGGGGGCACAGTGGGTCCCGAGGAAAGGACACGTGTTGGTTGATGGGCTTATTGACCATCCCCAGAGTGAGGGAACATGAACTTCCTTTTCTGCAGACCAACACGTTTTGTAATATCAGGAAGGAAGAACATTTTAAAAAATTATTCCAATGTCAAAATTCAAATCGGGGCATTGGAATCTCTGTCAGCTTATTTTGTAGATACTGGGAAGCTATATCAGTGCTAGTTAGACGTACAGAACAAGAGACCTGGCCACAAAGTCGGAGCTAGTCCCACAGGACCAAGTCCTGGGATCTGATGAATGGCTTCAGCAGATTGGGTTCATCTCGGTTAACAGAATTAAAAGCGAGCAAGCATCCACAACGGCTAAGGAAACTGCCAAGTTTTCCATCAATCCATTTCATTGCAACAAACATCTTTGTAGGATGTTAGCAAGATCAGGCAGAAGAGGAGGGAGCCTGCTGTCTGAGCCAGCAGAACACGCGGCTCACAGCTCCCTGTGGGGTTATGAAATACCCTACCTGAGTCTTTTTTAGTAACAAGGAAAAAGGGTTATTAACTTTTTTTGAGAACCCTTTGAGTCTATAGGATCCCTAGGTGTCTTTTACACCAAGACCTAGTTTCCAATGTAAGTACATGGAACTATGCTTAAGGGTTGACATTTGAAAAACTTAAAAATAATTTTTGCCTCTCTCTACACATATTACTGAACAGAAATAAATTAAATATTTTGAAGGCTGAAGTGGACAATTTATTTTTTGTTGTGCTTCTCTTATTTTTAAAAACTTAATGGAACCACCAAGTACAGGCGTGGACAGATTATTTATACTAATTTGAACGTTTGTCAAGATCTTTCACTACTATAAATCTAATTCTAGAAATGTAAAAGCTCTTAATAAGGATATCTTTATTTGGGGGTATAGTTCAGGCTCTAAGAGTTCTTTGTTAACTTAAATAAAAAATAAAAACAAATGAACAACAAAACCCCAAACAGACCATTCCCTGAAGTTTTTTCTTTGCAATAAGTGCTATGCACTAGCCTCATTCTTTTGGCCCTCTTGCCATCTTATTCAGAAGTGTAATTCTTTACATCAAACACTAACTGTGGGCTCTGAGGGGCTATAGAAAAAGAGCAAGGGTAAAGCCTGTATTTATAAAACCAGGGCTTTGCTATCTTTTTTTAGTAGAACCAATAGAGTAATAAGAGAGTCCCATGTCTATTGATGTCCTGTCGCGTAATATATTTCTAGTCATAAAATAGAGGAAAATTCAAAACAATACTTGAGAGACAATGGGACAAAACCACAAAATATTAACCTTTTAAAAATACCTAGAGACTCTTTGTTTTTGTGTGTGAAACCTCAATCATCAAAGTCACCAAAAATTGTCTTCCAAAAGAAAAACTTACAGAGCTGAGGCCCTGTCCTTTCTCCCTAGCTGCCCAGGCTGACGAGTCTGCTAGATGGAAGGTGTGGGTTTTTATTGCTCTCGTTCAGCCAGCCAGGGACATGTGCAGACAAACACGTGTAACGCCCGTGCCTTGGAGTTTCTGGCTTGCAGCAGAGTAGAAACAGAATCACTCTTCTTCATGTGTCTTCTATAAAATTTAAATGACAGGCCCTCCTGTCGAATAAAGGCAATATGCCCATGTTCTGATTATTTCTGAATGAACTCAGCCATGACATTAATAATGGGGTGTGTGTGTGTGTGTGGTGCACAGGGGAAAGTAAGGCAGGGAAAAATTGGCAAACAGAACCCTGTTATGGTTCACACCTTATTGCTGGTCACCTTTGCCTGAAGCTACAGCCACAGGAGAAGTTTTCAGTCCCACAGAAGTCTCCCAAGACCCTCAGGGGTCCACCACCCTCATAGAAGTGCATTTCTTAGAGGCAGCTAGAACAGACCTATCTCAAGATAGCAGGCCCTGATTCCATGAGACTTTGTCTTTCAGAGTTCCTGGAGACTAAAGAGTTGGTACCAAGACATATCCTAAGTTCAAGAAAATCACATTAATTCTATACATTTTATACATTTATCAATAAATTATAGCATCATTTCAAATCATAAACATATTTCAATCATATAATGTCTGTTTCCCCATTTTATTTAAAAATAATTTTCTTTATTATAAAAAAATGCAAAGTCTGGAAAAGTCAAAAATAAATAATTTTATTTTAAAAATTAGAAAATACAAGAGTTTTTTAAAAAGAAAAATCACCTATAACCCCACTGCAAAGACATACTCTTACTGTTTCTTGTGATTTAGGACAGGTTATATAATGTCATAGTAACAAATAGCCCTTGCTTTTTTTTTATCATTTAAAATGATTACAGGTGATTCCTTGCACATACTAAATGTCGTGTTTGATTTTTGTTCTTCCTGGCTTGATTTTTTGCTCACACTAATGTTTCTACTCTTCAGCCAGGAATGCAGCCTGCCCGGTCTGGAACAGTGCTGCCTGCCGTAGCCCAGGGAAAAGACTTGGAAAAATCAGACCTTAGCCCTTAAAGTTGGCCCCCAAAGTGACATGCTCCATCTGTCACATGTTATAGGTCAAACACATGCCTGAATTTCAGGCCCTCAGAAAGTAAAATTCTATCACTTGCCCAGTGAGAGAACTAAACGTCTTGATGAGCAGCACTCGGGATTACCCTACTCTGCTAACTCGTCTCTTCTCTTCCCTTCCATCCTTTCTCAGTGGGACTTTGAAAAAAAAAATTAGACTTAACCACTATTCATTGATACAATTCTATATATTTGATTTCACATATTGAATAGTGGGCAAAACCAAATCAATAGTTATTTGATGTGTTTGGTGTCTTTAACTCTTCCCTAAACCATTACTTCATACCTCGCACCTCTTCAATTCAGCACACATTTATGGGTGTCCACTACATGGCAACCACTGTATTTGCCAAAAACTGCAACTGAGCAAGGTGCTCTGTGCTTTAGACCTTCTCCTGACTTCTCCAACCTGAGTTCTATCTGTGCCCTGCGTTACTGGGGTCAGCAGCTTTCATTTTGTGGGGATCTCAATGTGAAGTTGTGATCTTTCAACAAGTAAAGGCCTTAAATGTAGATAAGCAGACATGTTTTGCATTTTCAACAATTACTATTTGATTCATAGTTCCATTTAGTTTGCAGGTTCAAATTCCTCAGAGTCATGGGAAGCTTACTCTCAGTGCGTGAGAGTAAAGTCAGGTTGGGTAGAGCCAACTTTACTCAGTTTTTAGACTTCTTCTTTAAGGTTACTTCATTCTCTTCTTCTGATTTTGTATGTTTTTTAAATTCAAAACACATCACTCTCAGAAAAATGGAAATTGAGTTAAACATGATTTTAAAATATCTGCCAAAAATCTACATCTACTGTTATACTTTATGGTAAGAAAGTAAATACTTTTCCCTAAGATCAGGAACAAGGCAAGTGTATCTGAGCTCATCAGTCTTATTCAGTAAAACACTAGAGCTCCAGCCACAGCAATGAGACCAGAAAAGGAAATAAAATACCCACAGATTGAAAGGGAGGGAACAAAACTATCTTGATTTGCAAATAATGTGATTGTCTACTTAGAAAATCCCAAGGAATCCACAAAAAGTCTTCCTAAAAATAGTCTATGAATTTATCAATGCTGTAGGACATAAGAAAAACATAAAAAAATTGTTTCTTTTTTTTTTTTTTTTGAGACAGAGCCTCAAGCTGTCCCCCTGGGTAGAGTGCCGTGGCATTACAGCTCACAGCAACCTCCAACTCCTAGGCTCAAGCAAGTCTTTTGCCTCTGCCTCCCAAGTAGCTGGGACCACAGGCGCCCGCCACAACGCCCGGCTTTTTTTTGGTTGCAGCCATCGTTGTTGTTTGGCGGGTCCGGGCTGGGGATTTGAACCCGCCACCTTAGGTGTACGTGGCTGGCGCCTTAGCCAGTTGAGCTATAGGCGCTGAGCCCTAAAAAAATTGTTTCTTTATATTAATAATAAACATGAAGAAACCAAAATTAAAAATACATTGTCATCTGTAGTTGCTCAAAATGCTAGATACTTATGTGTAAATCTAACAAAACACATTCGGAATTTGTACGCTAATGAAAGAAATAAAAAAAGATCTAAATAAATGGAGAAATATATTATGTGTGTGGATTGTAAGACAATGTAATGTATATCTTGTTCCCTCAAATTAAGAAACAGGTTTAAGGCAATGTTTAAAAAACTCTGAGTTAGGTTTTTCTTTTTGCTAGTATTGGGTAGAATTATTCTAAAATGTATATGGAAAGGTACAGACCCTACGATAGTTAAAACAACTTTGAAAAAGGATAAAGTGGAAGGTGATTAGGGACAGCAAGGGGCTACAGGGAAGTTAGAGAAGGGTCTGGTCTCCTAGCTAAGAAGGTTAAAAGTGCCCTGAAGTAAAGTGTTTCTATCACGACTCTATTAACCAAGTCCATAAATACAGTTTCCAGCTGGTAACACAAAGTGGGGCAATACCACAAATGCCACACAGATCATGGTACTAATGTTGCCACTATTACAATTATCAGGAAAATAGCAGGTAGCAATTATGGCTAAAAAGAGAAAGGACACTGGGCACTAGCGGTAACTGAGGTTATCTGTGACCAATGAGAAGTAAACAGGAAGACCTAAGGACCCAGGGGGACCAATGGAAAGTTCTATAGGTAATTATAGGGGGAGCCGAGATAAGACACTTATCTACTGTGTGCTGTGTTCTGTGTTTGGGACAGCGGCTCCTCTCCCTTGTGAGGCGGACCCTGTCCCACTCTCTCTGGAAAAGTCTATACTTTAAATAAACCTTGCTTCTGCTCGGCTGCACTAGAGATCCTGGCTGCTTTATTTCCTTCCCTTTTTACTTTGCTTTCACTTTAACTCAGACAGACTTGCTTATTCTGCTGAGTGAGTTGACCAGAACTACAAGACAGCTGGAGGGCCTAAAGACCCCTGACAGAAGGAAAAATTCTAATTCTACTAAATTTCAAGGCTTATTACATAGTAACAGGGGAGGAAAAGGTGTACAGATCAAGGAAACAGAATACAGAACCTAGAATGTGTCCAACTGATTTCTTTTCTTTTTTTTTTTTTTTTTTTTTTTGAGACAGAGCCTCAAGCCGTCCCCCTGGGTAGAGTGCCATGGCATTACAGCTCACAGCAACCTCCAACTCCTGGGCTCAAGCGAGTCTCTTGCCTCCGCCTCCCAAGTAGCTGGG
>CAUYTI010044192.1:0-16918 GCA_963575145.1 Galago senegalensis | reverse complement strand
TGTTCTCGATAAGCAGTTCTTAACAATTATTTGTTATTATTAAAGTTTACCATTATAAAATTAACAAAAATAGTATAAAATGCATATCCTGGTGAAATAGCCACATGGCAGCTGAAAACCATATATTCCCTTCCTGTTCTCTTGTGTTCCCTACCTTGTCCTGCATTCTTTCCAAAAATTGGGGCTTTTTAAAAATGTTGCAGGACACAGGACAAATTGTTAAAAATTGGGACTGTCCTGCCAAAAGCGGGACATCTGGTCACCTTACTGGGGGTGGGGGCTACTTGTTTGTTCCAGACAGTTTGGCTCCTTCTGAGCTAATTGTCCTTGCCTAGAAGAGAGGGAGGGAGCCAGTCTTCTTCTGATACCTTGCCCAGGAGGGAAGTAGGGAGTTAACATTAGCCTTTTCGTTTCCAAATGGAGTTACATTAACCTCTTCATTCCCAAATGGAGTCACATTAACCTTTTCAGGAGCTGAAAACCATACATTCCCTTCCCATTCTCCCGCTGTTCCCTAGCTTATCATGCATTCTTTCCAAAAATCGGGACTTTTTTAAAATGCTGGGACACAGGACAAATTGTTAAAAATTGGGACTGTCCCACCAAAAGCGGGAAGTCTAGTCACCTTAGGATTGCTTCTAACTACTTAAATTACTTGGGGGGAGGGGCTTTATGGTTCCCAATGATTCCAGAGCGCAGCCAGTGCTAAACTTCATCCCTTCAGTCTAACAACCTCTTCTCTTCCTTGGGAAAGAGACCTTGTTTCAAAGCTCCTTCTTCCCAGGGCTGCCTCCCTCCCATCCCTCTTTGGCCACTCCTCAGATGCTAATTCAGGGGGCATGGACCACACTGGGAGTTCTCTCTGATGGGCTTGCTCGCCTCCAGTCTGTCTGGTGCTATTTCCCACTCTGTGGTGTGCTTTCTGATTTCTTCCTTATTGAATCAAGTTACTACAAGAGATCACATGTTTTGCCAAAAACTTTCATGAAATAAAAAAAAATGTTTATTAGTTATGGAGAACAAAGATGCTTATAGGGCAACTACACATGTCAACACAAAGTCTTAAGACTGATACATGTCTAAAAGTTTATTTATTTGCTCTGCTTTTCATTCTTTTTAATGAAAATGATTTGCAGTGTTTATTACAACTACAGTCACATCATTTGGAATTAAAATGGCCTTCAAAAGTATGGTAGCTGAACCCATTTCAAATCATAGTTTGACCCACATTTTGCTATAACATATTTTTTTGTAAAAATTTATAGATGTGTAGAAATAAACTAATATTATTTTCTATTAATTTTTTCTAATTTTTCCTCCCCCAGGCAAATGAAGGTACTGCCATTAATTCCTTGAGTTATAGGAGAATGCAGAGAAAGGGGTAGAAAAGAGAAAGAAAGAAACAGAAAAAGACAGACAAAGGATGAAAGGAAAGAACTTGTTCTAGGAAATGAAAATTAAAATAGCATTTTGCTCTTAATTAATGGTAATTTTCTCCAAATAGTAATATTCTAAATCAGGGAGGTTTTAGGTGCATTCTTCTATGTTATTATGAATTATCTGTTGCCCAAATTAAGAGATTTATTTTATCTATTTGGGCTCTTTTCAATTCTCAGAACTCAAAGACACTGTTTTGTGTTACTTGTTCCAAGTACATTACCAAAAGTTGTTCTTAGAAAAGAGAAATAAATAATATATAATAATTCCAGAGTATTTTTGTCCAGATTGTTTTTTTTTTTAAATTAAATCATAGCTGTGTACATTAATGCAGTCATGGGGTACAATGTCCTGGGCTTATATACAATTTGAAATATTTTCATCCAACTGGTTAACATAGCCTTCACGGCTTTTTCTTAGTTATTGTGTTAAGACATTTATATTCTACATTTAGTAAGTTTCACATGTACCCTTGTAAGATGCACCATAGGTGTGGTCTCACCAATTGCCCTTCCTCCACCCTAATCACACTATAACAAAGATATTTGTACCAGAATGTTTGTTGCAGCCCAATTCATAATTGCTAAGTCATGGAAGAAGCCCAAGTGCCCATCAACCCACAGATGGATCAATAAATTGTGGTATATGTACACCATGGCATATTATGCAGCCTTAAAGATGGAGACTTTATCTCCGGATTGGTTTGCACAGATGATTAAGAGAGTTTCCAATAATATCAGAGTTTGGTTTGCAATAAAGTCAGGACTTCAGCTGGTCCCTCCATGCTTCCCCATAAGGAGGGGCCTTGGGAGTGCAAACTGGGAGCAAACAGACCAATTTATCCTTACTAATGTTGAAAACCAGCTCTGTTAAATCAAACTGACTTTGTAGTGATTTGGATAGTGTTTCCCCAAAGATTCATATCCATGCAGGACTGCAGATTATGACTTTATTTGGAAATAGGGTCTTTACAAATGTAACCAAGTTAAAACAAAGTCATATTGGATTAGGGTATAACCTAAAACCAATGATGGGTATCATTATGAGAAAAGGAAAAGATGGGCAGGGACACGGTCAGGAAAGAATGTCAGGTGAAGACAGAGGCAGAGATTGGCATGATACCTCTAAAGCCAAAGAACACCAAGGATGGCCAGGAGCCACCATTGGGAGAGGCAATGAAGGTCTCTTCCCCAATGCTTTTAGAGAGAGTGTGGCCCTGCCAAAACCTTGATTGTGGACTTCCAGTTTCCAGAACTGTGAGAGAATAAATTCCTGGTATTTTAGGCCATCTAAGCTTGTGGTAATTTGTTTTGACAGCTCCAGAAAGGGAATAGATTCCAGAAATTGGGCCTCGGGTCAGGCCAGTAGATGCTATCATGGCCCCCTAGTGGCCAAACATATTGATAACATTGAGTCCTGGCTCGGCGCCTATAGCTCAACCAGCTAAGGCGCCAGCCACGTATACCTAAGGTGGTGAGTTCGAATCCCCAGCCTGGACCGCCAAACAACAATGACGGCTGCAACCAAAAAATGGCCGGGTGTTGTGGCGGGCGCCTGTGGTCCCAGTACTTGGGAGGCAGAGGCAAGAGACTCGCTTGAGCCCAGGAGTTGGAGGTTGCTGTGAGCTGTAATGCCACGGGACTCTACCCAGGGGGACAGCTTGAGGCTCTGTCTCAAAAAAAAAAACAAAAAAACATTGAGTCCTAAGAGATCACAGAGCCTGGGATGGGAGGAGGAGGAGGAAGAATGGGCAGGAGGAGGAGGGAAGGATGATAATGAGGTGGAAGAAGAGGAAAAAATAATATTGTGATAATATCAATAGTAGTAACAGCCACTGTTTTAAGTGCTGCCAGAGTTTGTTGTTTAATTTATTCTCTACAACAACCATGGGTAATGAGAATTATTATATGTATTTTATAAATCCAGAAAATTAGATTGAGGAGGTTAAGGACTTTCTCCTCTCATGCAGATTCTAAGAATGAACTCTGAAGCCCATCCACAGCACTAATGAATCTGCAGCACTTCCTCTCAGAATGTAAGTCTTCCTGGATTAAGGAGCAGTCTGAGTAGTATTATAAGAGTCACATCTGGGTGAATTTAGATGATCATATAATGAGCAAGTTCACTGGGCATTCTGTCTAGCTAGGATGTAGCTGAGTAGTCAGGAAGGATAGAGGAAATTCATAGCTGCTGCTATAGCTCAACCGGCTAAGGCGCCAGCCATGTACACCTAAGGTGGCATGTTCGAATCCCCAGCCCGGACCCACCAAATAACAATGATGGCTGCAACCAAAAAATAGCCGGGCATTGTGGCGGGCGCCTGTGGTCCTAGCTACTTGGGAGGCGGAGGCAAGAGACTTGCTTGAGCCCAGGAGTTGGAGGTTGCTGTGAGCTGTAATGCCACGGCACTCTACCCCGGGGGACAGCTTGAGGCTCTGTCTCAAACAAACAAACAAACACCTAAATATCACCTCTTGCCACAGCCTACAATCAGCACTTTCTATTTAAAATAATGGCTCTTTAAAAAGTAAGGAAAGAGTCAATTGATCTTTGACAAAAAAGCAAAGGCAGTACGATGGAACCAAGACAAGGAGATTCTTTTCAACAACTGGTGCAGGAACAGTTGGACAACCATGTGCAAAAAGATGAATCTAGACACAGACCTTACGCCTTTCACAAAAATTAACTCAAAATGGATCACAAACCTAAATGTAAAATGCAAAACTATTAAATCTTCTAGAAGATAACATAGGAGGAAATCTGGATAACTTTGTGTTTGGTGATGATTTTTTAGATACACCGGCCAAAGGCACAATCCATGAAAGAAAGAATTGATAAGCAAGACTTAATTAAAATTAAAAAATTCTGCTCTGTGAAAGACACTGTCATGAGAACAAAAATACAAGCTGAAGATTGGGAGAATATATTTGTGAAAGACATCTAATAAACTACCATTATTCAAAATATATAAAGAACTCTTAAAATTCAACAATAAGAAATTAAATAACCTGACCAAAAAAATGGGCAAAAGACCAGGAAGAAGATACACAAATGCCAAGTAAACATATGAAAAGATAGTTCAACATCATATGTAATTAGGGAATTGCAAATTAAAACAATGATGTACCACTAAACATCTTTTGTAATGGCAAAAATCCAGAACATTGGCACACCAAATGCTGGTGTGGACGTGGAACAGCAGGAACTCTCAATCATTACTGGGGGAAATGCAAAATGGTACAGCCACTTTGGAAGTTAGTTTGGCAATTTCTTACAAAGCTAAGCACAATCTTAGCATACATCCTGTGATTGCACTACTTCGTATTTATCCAAAGGAGTTAAAAACTTCTATTGACACAAAAATCTGCACATGAATATTTACAGCAGCTGTATTCATAATTGCCAAAACTTGAAAACAACTAAGATGTCAGTCTTAGTCTGTTCAGAATACTGTAACAAAATACCATAAACTGAATAGCTTATAAAAACAGAAATTTATTTATTTATTTATTTATTTATTGCAGTTCTAGAGACTGCGAAGTCCAAGATCAAGATGTCAACAGATTTAGCATCTAGTGAGGGTCAGGTTCCTGGTTCACAGAACTGCACCTTCTCACTGTGTCCTTACACGGCGATGGTGGAAGGATGAGACTTTCCTCTGTGGCATCTTTTATAAAGGCACTAATCCCATTCATGAGGGCTATCCCCCCATGAGCCAATCACCTCTCAAAGGCCCCACCTCTTAATATATCATCATCTTGGGGATTAGAAGTTCAACATATGAATTTTGAAGGGACACAAACATTCAGATCATGACATTGTCCTTCAGTAGGGAAATGGATAAATAAATTGTGGCACATCCAGAGCATGGAACCTGTCATGCCATGACAACAGACTGAGGAAATACAGATGCATATTACTAAGTGAAAGAAGCCAATCATGGAGTACGATTCCAATTACAGTCTTTCCTCTATATCCATTAGTTCCAGAACTTCCCTGAGATACCAAAATCCATGGATGCTAAAGCCTCTGGTATGAAGTGGTGTAGTATCTGCATATAACCTATGCATATCCTCCCAGATACTTTAAATCATCTTTAGATTACTTATAATACCTAACACAATATAAATGCTATGTAAATAGTTATTAAACTATATTGTATAGGGATTAAAGACAAGAAAAAAAGGTCTGCACAAGTTCAGTATAGAAGCAATATTTTTTCAAATATCTTTGCTCCAGGGCTTGTTGAATCCACAGATGAGGAAACATGGATATGGGGGACTGATGATGCATGACATCCTGGAAAAGGCAAATTTATGGAGACAGTAAAAGGACAGTGTGAGGAGTCAAAGGGGGATAAATAAGTAGAGCATAGGGGTGCTTTAGGGCAGGTAAACAGTTTCTGTGTGATACTAAACTGCTGGAAATTATACATTAGTCAACACCCCTAGAATGTACAACACCAAGAGTGAGCCAAGGGTGGTGCTGACGTGTCGGTGCAGGTTCATGGATCATAACAAAGCAATCGATGAAGAGGTGGATATTGATAGTGACGGAGACTGTGCATAGTGGTGAAAGGCAGCGAATGGGAAATCTCTGGACTTTCGATTTTGCTGTGAACCTAAAACTGCTCAAAAAAAATGTCATGAAGTGCAGAGTAGCTTGCAGATCACAGTGCAGGCAGGATCCTGTGACCCGGTGCAACCATGCGAGTTACAATCGTTTATAGCATCTCATTTCATCAGGAGTCTGGTACCATCCTTCTCCATAGATGATAAATTCTCTTTGCATCGTAAGGCAGAGTGTGCAACCTGCTGCTCAGCCCATCTTTCACTTCTCTATTAGTATCTACTATCTATTATCTATTATTATTCACTGCCAGTCTCAAAGATTAGGGGCACCATCAGTCTTCTGAGAGCAGATTCCTGGCCCCTTTCAGCCAGGGGTCTAAGAATAGGCCCTATAAGCAGTCTGTGTCATCTTTACACAGCTATCTGCAGAAAACATTTAGGGAAAAGAAAATCAGATTATAAATCCCTAAGAGAGAGAGTTCACCACTGAATCCCTTATAACTGCATGGTAATTGCTCAGTAAATATCAGTTGAACCAATGAATAAAGTAATTTCTTGTGCAGTATCTCAGAAACTTAAGATTTTATATCCAAATTCCTTTGATGGCATAGTATGGTAGCCGACATAAAACACTGCTAAGGAAAAGGTCTGATGCTCTTTGACACGCTGCATGTGTGTTATCTCCAGCCTGAGGGTTCTGGCTTCAATTAGAGAAGAACTGTAAAAGTCCAACTTGAGGAATTTTAAAAGGATGGCTCAGGTGGTGAGTTCTAGCTTCACTGTGCAATACTCTGTGACCTCATGGGAGTTAAATGGCACAGGTAACAAGAGCATGAAAAGTTTTGCAAAGCATTAAACATGCTTCATTTAAAGTTGACTTTATTAAAAAGCAAAACATTTCTGAAGAACTCAGGACCCTACCCTTAGGGACCAACATACCTGCAGTTGTTTCCGATAGCCCCCCCAAATTTAGCATGTTGTATGCTTTGGACTGAACTTGCCATCTGCCCTAATAAAGAGTCTTCCCTACTCTCTTATTTAGTGTTTTGTGACTTTTAGGGTGCTATTCTAAAATTTAATCTTCACAATCCTATGAGGTGGATGCCACAATTTCATTTTACAAAAGGAGAAACTAGGGCCAAGCAGCTGGGAATTTGCCCCAAGTTACAAGGCAGAGCAAAGTCTATAGCTCAGATCGTGCAAGGCCAAGGCCTGGTGCTTACCTTATTTCGCAGGCCCTCAACTCCTCCTGTACGTCATTGGTTCATTACCACATGCTGTTGGTTGGTGGTACTTTGCTGGCTTCATATGTGGAAATAAGCTAAGCTTCTCCCACTTCCTGCCCTCCTAACACTTACTAATTCAGGATCATGGATATCAACATGAGCCAGGACACAGGGACTCAGTGATTTTAATGAAGTTTCTTTATTAGAAGAGCAGCCGCTTCAGCATTACTCCTCATATGCTGGCGACCCAAGTGCTAACTTGAGGGTAGAGCTGCTGCCAGAGTTACCAGCCCCTCCATTCTCACTGTGAGGTTCTTGGGTCATGTTAGGACCCCATTTTTAGAAAATAAATTGAGCACTATTTAAAAATCCAATCAGATGACTACAAACAGACAGGAGGGATATTTGGGGGGATGATGTTCTAAAAATGATGATAGTTATACAACCCTTTAAATTGGCTCAAACTCATTGAATTACAAACATACAATGGGAAAATGTTACAATATGTAGATTACATCTGAACAGAGCTGTTAAAAACATTAAATTATCAAAAACTAATTTTAACACAGTCCATAAACTCTGTATGTCCTCCTTATATTATAAACAAAAAAAATTTTTTTAAACCAGACTTAGGTGGGTTTTTTTGTTTGTTTAGAATTAAGAATATAAAATGTTAGAAAAATTGCAAAATATTAAAAAGGTTTGGAACGAGTTTTTGAGAAAGCTGGGTAAAAGGAGGGTAGAGGGCCTGCAGATGTAATTTGCAGAAGGAAAAGAGGTTTTGCAAAGCGGCCCTGAGAAGTTCCAGGTGTCAATATCTGTTTTTCTCCTGCGTAAGCCACAGCTGTCCTGTGAGCCCCCAGCACAGGCTACTTGGGACATCACATACTCTACCTGGAGAATCACAACATTGGCGGGTCTTATTTTTTAGCATCTTGAAAAGGTGATAATTGTCTCAGATTCTGTTAAAATATCAAACTATATTCATTTTTAAACAAGCACCATATGCTTTGTGCCTCTAGCAAAATCTTTATATATAGTGCAGGGCTTTAAAACCCCTGCTTTAGAGGTTAACACCTCTAAACTAGTTTAGAAAGGGGGGAAAAAAGTTGGCTTCTAATGGTGAAATACACAAGTAAAATTCTCAAAGATTCACTTGGAAACTGATGACCCTAAGTGAATTTTCGGCTTTGGCCTCCCCTGAAGAAAAGTGCCAACTTAAAGATGCATAAAAGCAGATATTTTATGAGTTCCCCATGGGTTATTTTGGACTTTTTAGAAGTACTTAAATAATTCTGTCTCATAAACCAGAGCAAGCATAGCCAGTTAATAGATCTGAGCCTTAATCTGAATCTATGTAAGTTTGTCCACATGATGAAGCCCATGTGTATGCTGAATACTCTGACATGGGGCTCACCCAGGACAGAGTAGGGAGGGAAGAGTCGTAGAGTAAAAGGTGTGACTCATCTCCCTGTTCTCCCACTAATAGTGTCTTAAGCAAATCACTTAACTGTGTTGAGTTTGCTCATCTATAAATAGGAATTGTTGTATGTCATCAGGTGACTGAGAGAAAGAAATAAGAGTAATTTGGGGAGTACTTTGTATACTTTAAAGTCTTTCTCAAATATTGTGGAGAGAAGGGAATACTTTCACTGCCAGTGGGACTGCAAACAATACAACATCTTTGGAAGGAAGTATGGAGACTCCGCAAGGAACTCAAATTAGACCTCCCATTTGATCCCCCAATCCCACTACTAGGCATATACCCAGAAGAAAAAAATATCATCTTACCATAAGGACATGTGCACTAGACTGTTTATCACAGCTCAATTTACAATCACCAAAATGTGGAAACAACCTAAATGCCCACCAAGCCAGGAATAGATTAACAAGCTGTGGTATATGTATACCATGGAATACTATCCAGCCACTAAAAGACATGGAGACTTCACATCTTTTGTATTAACCTGCATGGAGTTAAAATACATTCTTCTTAGTAAAGTATCACAAGAATGGGGAAGCAAGAATCCAAAGCACCCTGGCTCAGTGTCCGTAGCACAGTGGTTACAGCGCCAGCCACATACACTGAGGCTGTTGGGTTTGAACCTGGCCCAGGCCAGCTAAAGCAACAATGACAACTGTAATAACAACAACAACAAAATAGCCGGATGTTGTGGTGGGCGCCTGTGGTCTCAGCTACTTGAGAGGCTGAGGCAAAAAAATTGCTTACGACCAAGAGTTGGAAGTTGCCACGGCTCTCTACCGAGGGTAATACAGTGAGACTCTGTCTCCAAAAAAAAAAGGAATCTAACATACTCAATACTAATATGAAGGCAGTAGATGATCCAATACATGTCCACATGAAAGAAAAATTCAAATCAATTCAAGGTGGGGAGCAGGAGAACGAAGGAGCAAGGAGGGGGAGGAGAGAGAGGGATGGGTGTGCTCCCAGTTAATGGGCACAATGTTAGGATGGCACGCCTCTTGGCAGCAGGACACAATTACAAGAGAGACTCTACCTAACAAGTGCAAACATTGTAACCCAATTCTTTGTACCCTTAAATTAACCTGAAACAATAAAATAGAAAGAAAGAAATTTAAAAACTGTCAACTGACCCTAAAAAAATAAAAATAAAGTCTCATTCCAATACTAGATATTATTACTGCTTCTTTGGCCAGAGCAAAAATTCCATCATCATTAGACCACATATATGAGAGGCCCAAAATATTCTAGCTGGCTGCAGAGCTCGTCTCCTGGCCACCAACTGGTGTGTGTGGTTTTGCAGCCAGGCACACATTGCTGGTGTGTGTCTAAGGCATTGACGCTCCTAGCTCTGGCGACAGCAGGATGGGCCTGTAGTTGGTCACTCTGGTGTGCCATACAAATACCATTTTCTATGTGTGTCCTGACTTGAAAAGGGTGGGGAAGCACCAAATACTGAACAAAGTGACGAAGTAGCCTCTGAATCCCCACGCCAGCCTGCATCTCCCAAGGAGCTAAAGTTAAATCCTACATTCTCTACAGCAAGCAGATTTCAAATCTGAGGGGACAAATAGGTCTCATCCACGTCTGCTCAAAAGGGATTTTCAGGAGCTCCTCTATCTCCCACACAGCGTCACACAAGGTCAAGGCAGCCTTGTGTCCAGGACCAGTCCTGATGCCAGGCCCTGTGATGCTCTCACACACGGACCCACACCCACTTCGCTCCTGTCTTCCCTGGCAAATACTTCCTACTGTTGCTCCAAAATTGCTGTCTCATTTCTGATATAAAAACTGACAAGAGGTCCCAGCTATATATTTAGTCTCTCTGCCCATAGCCTGGGGGTTAAGGTCATGGGCTCTAAAGGCAGACAGGCTGGTTCTAATGCAGGAGCCACTACTGTGCTTTCTAGGTAAAGGGCTGCTCCTCAGCTTCCTCGTCTGTAAATCAGAATCAATGTGACAGTTAAACAAGAGAAACTATGTCAGCAGTTTGAGAACATTCAGTCCCCTGGAGGGCTTGTTAAACACAGATGGCAGGCAGGTCCCACCCCACCGCCAGTTCTCCGATTTGGTAAGTTCTGAGAATTTTCCTTTAGCAAGTTCCTGGGTGAGGTTAATGCCGAAGCTTCAGGGCCACTGAGGTATACGCAGCCTAGCGGGCTTCCCCTGGCACATCCTAAGTGCACAGAATGTTAGCCATTACCCAGAAGAATAGCAAGCAAAGAGTTGCTTCATTAAAAGGCTTCCCAATTCTGCCTAATTTGGAAACTTCTTCCCAGGAATATCGCCCAAGTTGAGGAATAAAAGATCTGTTTCCTTTCAGCTCACTTTTCTTAGAAGTTGAGACACGTGGCACGACACCTGTTTCTAAACATAGTTCCTTGATGTGTTACTTTTGGCAGCTCTCGCATATTTTTTCCTGGCCAATAAAGTTGTTGAAATTGAAATGTACCATCTGTTTGAGAGTTTGTATCAAAAAGACAGGTGACAAGGTTGCAGGTAATGACAGAGTCAAGCTGTTTGCAGCGCAAAGGGCTGTGCTGAGCTTCCCCGTCTGCCAAAATAGACCTCTTTCTTAGATCTGGCATTTTTGAACCAATATGTTCTTCTGGAGCAGAGATTAAAAATCCAATATCACAAAACCAATTGGTTACCTGAAGTAATATTAAAGACTACGGAGAAAGAGCCCAACAAATTTGCCACCGTTTGGATAAAACAGAACCAGCAGAGTGAAAGCAAATTCTATTGGATGTATATATGCAAATGACACACACACACACACACACACACACGTATTTCTAAATCTGATCATTAAGATGTACCTATGTGTAGTGTTACCTGACTATTAAAATAATATTTGTGGAAAATGTTCCAAAGAACTGATTCCTGCACGCAGCAGTGTGGGCACCTTGTGAAGCTCAGAAAGCAGGAAGGGGCCAGGGCTCCAACAGACACAGGTATGAAGCCACCTGGGAGCGGGACAAGCCCATGGCGGCTTTTGCTTGAGGGATAAGGAAGGTGTCAGAGAGAAGCAAGGGGATTTGCCAGGGAGGATTCCAGGGTGGGAATTTAAAGAGGAGTAAGCTCTTGCGATCATGTGGGAAGATTCAGTCATGATCCTGCACACTCAAGGACCATGCTGTGGGTGTTTTGGACCGACAGGACCACAGACACACTAAGCCATCAGGTACTTGCCTCTCAGTGGTTCAGTTTCAGCTGCACGGAGGAAGGCAGTGTGGACCCTCAGCTCCAAGCTGGTGCTGGCGCATACCCACCCCGACAGCAGGAGGTCCTCCTTCCACACGCAGAAATCACAGCTGCTGTGTGTCCGCCTCCCAGTGACACGCTGCCCTCCCACCACTGACTCCTTGCTTGACCCCCTGGCCCTGCCCCTCCACTCTGTCCTCTCTTCCTGCAGGGTTTTACTCCTCTCTGTTTGAATCAGTTTCCAGCCTGGTTGGTATTCTCATGTGGACTGTGAGGATGAGAAAGGGACAAAGATATTTCTAACTTTCTCCATCCTGTCAACCAAAAGCCAAACATATTCCCAGTGGAGATGAGATTTGCCAAGTGGAGGGCCACACCCCAGGGAGGGCTTCACTGGTGTCATCCCCTTATCTGGAGAGCCCTGCAGAGGGTCACCTTCTGGAGCATTCTCCCCCCAAGTCTTCCTGTGCCCCCCAACCTCTCCCTGGGAGACATCACCCCCTCTCCATGACTGTCCTCTCTCCCTCACAGTCATCCTGGCCTCTTGACCCCAGGAACACCTGTGGGAATCTCACTCCCCTGGAAACAAAATCAGGACAGGAGGTATCTGGGGACAAGGAAGTGCCAGCTTATGTGGAAGGAAATGGGGGAACACATTTCAAAAACTTGGCCAAGTAGGGCTTTGTTTTCCTGACTTACTGGCTTCTGTTTGCGTTTGAAATTTGCCATAATAAAGAGATTTAAACAGTTAGCCAAGAAGGGAAGGAAACTAAGAAACAGAAAGAGAAAGAGAAATGAGAAAAGGGGAACAAATGAGAAAGAGAGGGGAGGGAGGAAAGGAGAAAGGACAGAAGGAGAGAGAGAAATTTGGCAGGGCAAGTCCCGGTTCTTCCCAGCATCTTGAGGCTGCCCCTGCCTGGAGTAATACCTCAGGGTGCCACAGGTGGTCACATAAAGAGTTGTCATATTTACAGAGCACAGGAAAAGGTTCCTACCCTTGTCATCACAACCAACCACTTGAAACTCAGTTTTTAAAAGTCCTTTTTTCATCTACCAGGAATGAAGAACAAGCCTATTATTTCTATTTAAGAGTGTCTGTACCCCAGCTCATGTGGTTTGGGGTGGGAGTGTCTTCCTCTTCTCCAGGCTTGTCACAGATATGAACTCTCCCATCCCACCTCTTCCCCCTCTCCAGCCACCATCCTCACCACAGGCTGGTCCCCATTCTGGAGTCTCAGCACCAGAAGCCTGGCTTGTGCTCCTGGCTCCACTTTTTACTGCCATTGTGAATTTGAGCCAGTCCTGACTGTGGCTGAGCTTCCCCTCCACAATTTCCCTGCCTCCTTCCCCGTTGGGAGGACCATACAGGAACCTACATGGAAGGCTGTGCAGAGGTCAAGTCAGTAGGGGAGACGGTGGCTGGGAAAGAGCTATGGAAAATCTGGCAGTAAATTCAAAGCGTGGATGATGGGAGCTTTCCTCACAGCTCATTGAGTTGCACATCGACTCCCACCACAGCACACAGCCAGTGCCCAGCCTGGCCGTTCCAGCCTTAGTGGATTAATTATACTTTGGTTTGAGATGATTATTTATTTTCTGACACCTGCATGACCTCCCAGTTCCAGGGTGAGATCATTTGGCCGGGAACTATGCCAAGGAACTAACAAGTCAAGGACCTTGAAATAGTTCCGTTCCCAACCGGCTTCTTTCTTGGCTGATGATAGTGTGGCTCCAGTTTCTCAAAGTGAAAACCACCAAAGATGGTGAGTGCTGTTTGTTACTCAGAGAACAGGGGTACATTGCATGTTCATGTGTTACCTTTTACTTTGATCTTGAATGTGCCCCAGCCCTTTGTCACAAAAGTGCTGTTGATTCAGATATTGACCACAGGACTGTGACCACAATGCTGAATTAAAATATCTAAGGCAGGTTGATGTCCAGAAGCCAAAATAATTTTAATCAGATTCAGCTTCATGACACACACATTAGAAAATATATATCTTGCGCTATTTGTTCCCTTGGTTAAGTATAAAGTCACTCTCTGTCATTATCATTGTGGGGAAAATCCACCTTTCTAGCACAGAGAAGCATGCAGATGAAGGAGTCACTCCCAGCCAGGACTGACAGGCACCTGAACACAGGAGTGTGTGGTTTTTCTCAATGTTCCCTTGTTTTGTTTTGTTTGGTTTGGTTTTTGAGACAGAGTCTCACTTTGTCACCCTTGGTAGAGGGCTATGACATCATAGCTCACAGCAACCTTAAACTCTTGGGCTTAAGCAATTCTCTTGCATCAGCCTCCCAAGTAGCTGTGACTACAGGCACATGCCACAATGCCCAGATATTTCTTAGAGACAAGGTCTCACCCTGGCTCAGGCTGGTCTGAACCTGTGAGCTCAGGCAATCTACCTGCCTCAGTCTCCCAAGTGCTGGGATTACAGGTTGTGAGCCACGGCGCCCAGCCCCCCTTATTCTATGTTAAGGGGGTTAATCCATGAGGACTTCCCACATGGGTGTCAGAGATTCTGCCCTCAAAAAGTTTACAGTTTAGGCCAGGTGTGGTGTCTTAATAAACCTAGCATTCTGGGAGGCCTAGGTGGGAGGATTCCTTGAGCTCAGGATTTCAATACTAGCCTGAGAAAGAGTGAGACCCTGTCTTTATTAAAACTAGAATAATTAGCCTGGCATTGTGGTGGGCACCTGTAGTCCCAGCTACTCAGGAGGTTGAGGCAGGAGAATCACTTGAGCCCAGGAGTTTGAGGTTGCAGTGAGTTAGGCTGAGGCCATGGTGCTCTAGCCTGGACAATGAAGTGGACTCTGTCTAACAAAAAAAAAAAAAAAAAAAGGAATTTACAGAGTTTACACTTTACTCCCTCCTAACTATCTCTGCCTCTAGTAACCATTATGCTGCTCTTGAGTTCCATGAGCTCTACTGTTGTAGCTTCCATGTGAGACTGAGAACACGCAGTATTTATCTGTCTATCCTGATGTATTTCACTTAACATAATATCCTTCAAGCCCATCCACGTTGCTGCAAATGGTGGAACTGTTACTGCTAAATAGTATTCTATTGTGCATATATATCACATTTTCTCTGTTTATCCATTGATGGGCACTTAAGTTGACTTAATATCTTGGCCACTATGAATAGTGCTACAATAAACACAAGAGTGCAGACACCTCTTCAACATATGGATTTCATTTCCTTTGGATATACACCCAGTATGAGATTGCTGGATCCTATTGGTACTTCTAGTTTTAGTTTTTTGAGGAAACTACATACTGTTTTCCATAATATTCCCACTAACAATATATACCAGTTCCCTTTTTGCCGCATCCTCTCCAGCACTTGTTACTTTTTGTCTTTTTGATAATAGCCATCCTATCTTGGTGGAGATGATGTCTCATTGTGATTTCCCTGAGGATTAGTGATACTGAGCACATCTTCCTGTACCTGTTAGCCATTTGTGTGTCTTCTCTTGAAAGACATCTACTACTCAGGTCATCTAGCCATTCGAGTTTCCTTTTAATGGTTTGATTCTGACACCATTACCTATATCAGGAGTCTCCAATTGATCAAGTGTGTTCTTTTGACTCGTTTTGAGGCTTAGCCTAAGCCAGTCCCACTTGATTTCTGCCTACTCCATCCCTCACCATGGCTTACAGAGATTTTCCAGGTGAGTTGGTGGGGCCAGAAGCTGCCCCCACTTCTTCCTCCTGGTTCCATGGCCACTGTATTCACCTCAAGTTCTGAACTACAACATTGCTCTTATTGAAATTATTATACATCTGTTTCTCAAAAGGGAAAAAAATCAGGCCTGTAAAAAGAAAACTTAGTCGAATTGTTGACTCATTAAATTTCTGTTTTTAAACTTTATTATACAGGTTGAATGAGATATTGTTAACAAATATATATATGTATATATATATATATATATTTTTTTTTTTTTTTTTTGAGACAGAGCCTCAAGCTGTTGCCCTGGGTAGAGTGCCATGGCATCATAGCTCACAGCAACCTTCAACTCCTGGGCTTAAGCGATTCTCTTCCCTCAGCCTCCCAAGTAGCTGGGACTACAGGCACCTACCACAACACCTGGCTATTTTTTGGTTGTAGTTGTCACTGTTGTTTGGCAGGCCTGGGCTGGATTCGAACCCACCAGCTCTGGTGTATGTGGCTGGTGCCTTAGCCACTTGAGCTGCAGGTGCCAAGCCATATTGTTAACAATTTAAAAGCATCTTCCATCTTAAGACTATTTTGCTCAAAAATACACTATTGGGACCTGATTAAACTAAAGAGCTTCTGCACAGCCAAGAACACAGTAAGTAAGGCAAGCAGCCAGCCATCAGAATGGGAGAAGATTTTCGCAGGTTATGTCTCCAACAAAGGTTTAATAACCAGAATCCACAGAGAACTTAAACGTATTAGCAAGAAGAAAACGAGTGACCCCATCTCAGGATGGGCAAAGGACTTGAATAGAAATTTCTCCAAAGAAGATCGGCGTACGGCCTACAGATACATGAAAAAATGCTCACCATCCTTAATCATCAGAGAAATGCAAATCAAAACTACTCTGAGGTATCATTTAACTCCAGTGAGATTAGCCCATATCACAAAATCCCAAAACCAGAGATGCTGGCGCGGATGTGGAGAAAAGGGAACACTCCTACACTGCTGGTGGGAATGTAAACTAATATGTTCCTTTTGGAAAGACGTCTGGAGAACACTTAGAGAACTAAAAATAGACCTGGCATTTGACCCTGCAATTCCTTTGTTGGGTATATTCCCAGATGACCAAAAATCGCATTAAAACAAAGACATTTGTATCAGAATGTTTATTGCAGCCCAATTCATAATTGCCAGGTCATGGAAGAAGCCCAAGTGCCCATCGATCCACGAATGGATCAACAAACAGTGGTATATGTACACCATGGAGTACTATGCAGCCATTAAGAAGGATGGAGAATTTACATCCTTCATGTTCACATGGATGGAGCTG